>JAQFJB010000006.1:18506220-18517134 GCA_029874875.1 Naso minor
GCATTAGTAAATGATCTATCAGCCATTAATAAAACTAATATCAATATGAAAGTTTGGTATCGCTTGTCTGTCTCCATAATGCAATATAACTCATTATGAACATATATAACACACTATCACACATTATGAATACATTAATAATGCATTATATGTGGTTATAGTTGTGGTTAGGGTTAACCCTAATCTTGCTTATAACTATGATTATACAGCACTATAGGCATATTATAATGCATTAAAAGTATTAGGGCTGGGTGATATGGCCAAAAAAATAAAATTCCCAATTTTTTCATTCCACATTCGGTTTTTGATTTTAATCAGTTTTTTTGCACTACAAATGACAACAGAATTATTTCACATACGTTGTTTTTATTACAAACAAACATGAATTTCCCTATTGGGAATAAAGTGCACACCCAGCTTTAACCAAACTAAACCTTTTTTTAAATAAAGGTTTAATTAAGTGCCAGTTCAACTTTCACCAAACTTCACCTATAAAAAATAAGACACCAGACCCTAGAGGGAGCCACAGGCCACTGTATTTACACCAGTTATAGGGAAGATCGATTTTCACGATTTTTATTTTTTAATATCTTCCAAACAAATTAATTCAAATTTCAATTGAAAATCTATTTATTGCCCAGCCCTAATAAGTATGTTCATAATGCATAACAGATGGATGCTTTAAGTCAAGTGTAACCAAAAGTTTCTTATAAAAAAGTGTTAAAACATATGTAAAAGCTGTAGCCTGAAGAACCTTTTTACAGTTTTCCTACATTCAGTGAACAATCATTCAATCAAGAAAATAATCGTCATATCAATCAAAAATGAAAATAATAGCTTGTTGCAGCAGTTATATATTTAGCTGTTATTGTCTCTTTTTTTGGCTGATCAAGTTAAGCAACAATATGTTCATGAATAGTTCTCATACAAGAAAAAAACCAGCAGAGGTGGTTATGATGATTCACTAATGATTCATCTCTACTTGTCTTGAATACAACATCATACAAAGCCAAGCACAACTCACCATGACTACTAATACAGTATTAACCTACAAAGCATTCACGGCAGCCACATACTGCTCTGAAGGGTTAGATGAGCTATGAATTTACTGTGAGCCCGAGTCAATCTGATTACCGTCATATTCCATTTTCAGACTGTGCTGGGAAATAATCCGCCGGCTAGTCAAATGAACATAACACACCCACAGACGGGCATCACAGGCCAAGCACCGCACGTTACCTCCACTGTCTAACCTATTTTGACTTCCGCTTCCATTTTTAAATATACTGCTTTTCCCGGTTGTCACTCTGCCCTGTGGACACTTAACAGATTTCAGGGTTTGTCCCTTTATTGAAGTAAGGAATCCTTTAATGTTTACTTAATATATCTAGAAGTGGGAATCACAGGGCCTCTCAAGGTACGATATGCGATACAGTGATTCTGCGATAATTGATATATTGAAAGACAATTATATAATGATACATCACAATATCTGTCTGACTGAAGAATAAAAAAATTACATACATTACATACACGAATACCAAGATTTTGTTTGTCTCATTGATGTTGTGAAAGCCAAAGTGGGTCAGGACTTAAGACTAGAAAGTGGCTGGTGCATCTCTTGACTTTAAATTCTTTCCACTGCTGTCCGTCACTATCCCGCTGTTAATTTCTACCTCGTCCAATTAATTTCCATTCACATTGCCAGCGATACAATGATCGTATCTTAAGGGTCAGGACGACGATGTGTTCCCGCATTTATATTTTGTCTCACCCCTATTCGGCACGCCTCTCGTTTCACAGGGCTGTGCATGTGAGAGGTCAAATGTTTATGCACAGGAACTTAAAGCAGCAGCATCTCTTACTTAAGGAACAGATTTAAAGCAACTGGTTTGTGACGTACAGTAGCATGCACTGTTTAACAGCTTGAAACAGAGCCAGATTAACCTTCGGGGCATCAAAGTCACACTGCATCATTTAATTTTGTGTTCCTCACCGTCAATAGACAAACACACTGACAGTATTTTCAAAGACTCTATCTTCCTCTAAGTTCATCAAGAGGAAACTAGCTGCTTCATGTGTATTGCTTTGCAGCAGCGTAAATGCAGAAATCCTCATTCAGTATAAAAACAATTAAGAATCAATGCTGACAGAAGAAAATAGGTTAAGCTAAATACCCCATATAAACCATGGGGACTGATTTCAATCCCTGTGCTGTAAACACAAACTACAATCACATTGTGGAATACCAATTGCATTGATTCCTGCTTGAGCATGACGACAGACTGGCAATGCAACACTCAACACAGTTAACACAACATCAATCACAGCATACAGCTTCCCTGCAAAAGCAACATCGTGAGTTAACATCCATGCAATAAGAAGATATGAAAAATGAGAAATATGTTAGATTATCAGTAAACAACACGACACATCTGCTAGCTGTCAAAACAGGACACCCAGCAGCTACAGCGTGCAGAAACAGCTCCTCCTCCGACAAGACATGAAACCATCTGACGAAACTAAAGACCAGTTTAAACAGACTGACACGAGTACGATACGAGTAATTTTGCTACTGTCACGCCAGAGAGGGATAACTGGATTTTGCAAGGCTGTTCAGGGTATTCCTCGAAGAATCGCACACTTTTCATCTTTGTATCCCGATTTAATTTTTCCTAAAATGAAATTTTGCGCTGTATTTATACCTTTAGTCATTTCCTAAAAGATTTTCAGGATTGGGCTTGAATTTTAGACTATGTTTTACCTTAATTTGTTCAGTATTTGTTGTCATAGCACACCTGCAGTCATGTTGTGTTTTGTGCAGATACTTGGCCAATAAAGCTAATTCTGAGTAACTGCTAATTGGAGCTTAATCATCATTAATGGGTTTTATTTTCTTTCCCAGCATGCTGTGTTTGCTACAGCATCTGTAGTGATTGATATAACTTACAGCTTATTAACAAGCAGCTAGCTGAGTAAGCTTTAAATGTCTGCCATAGAGATGCTTATCATATTGTTTTGTGGCACGTAAGTGGTCAAAATATTACATTTGAAAAACTCAAACATGTTTTTCCAGTTATGCTTATGGTTAGAGATGGTTAAAAAATGCACAGAGATCACGCACTTAGAGCCATTTCCTGTATGTCTCCAGGTTTCCACACTAAACCACCCCATTAGGAGAATAGTGGCCAGTTTTCAGTCTGCTCACTCTCGGAAGAGTCTGTGGGACATTTTATCAGCCAATATTAGGGGATCATAGATGTATATAAGCATCAGCATATAAGTTATCCAATATAACATAATGCAATTAACTGTTAGACCGTAAAATATCCTGACCCAATTATATATCTTTGTCACAAGTGTTTGATAACCACATGTTAAAAAAAGTGTGTGTGTGTGTGTTTCTCTGTGTGTTGCATTAATATTTGCCCTGAAATCGAATATCGGTCAGACTCTATTTGGGTGATAATTCTCTGAGGTCGACTGCAGCAACATCATACATGTGAAGCACACTGACACCATGACCTACTTTTATCCAGTCAGGCATGAGTTTTGGGTGTTAAAGCTGGATTTTCCATACAGTTTACCTGAATAAATATGGAAAAGCATCCAGTTCTGCTGCTGCTTGTCGGCTCCAGTCTGATACTCTTACTCTTGTGGTGCGTGTGGTTCGATGGTTGATAGCTCTTAAGGAAAAACCCCGTAACCGCTTTATTGAAGACTTTCAGTGATTCTCACGATAATTTGGACAACGTCCCATTGCTGAATTTAGCGATGCTTTACATCAATTTTTGGCAAATTTGGCTCATTCACTACTATAAATTAGTTTTTGATATCATAAAGAGAAATAAAAGGGATGCTTCTGTGTTCAGTGTTAGGCTATTTACAATCAGAAAAGATATTTCATAATAAGAGCTGAGATTAGATGTAAGTGGGCATCCTCTTCTCTTCCCACAAACAAAAGGCTGTCTCTCACTTCCAAAATTAATCTTTAACTAAGAGCCAACGTTTTCTATATCAGTACCCACCATCTGACATTCATTATCCAGTCAAACTAAAGAACAAGCCATATTTTGTCTCTGGCTAAGGTAGGTTTAAAAATAAGATAAACTTTGGTATCTTTCAGGGATCAGACTTATAATTGTGAGTTATGATTTATGCTTTTGATTAATCAGATAACAGAAATATTTGAATACACAAAAATATTAATAACACTCATTTTATTTTAGTTGCATTGAATTCTACATGATTTTTGATGCAGCGTAATCACAGATTCAGTCTAACTGTAATCATTTGTATGACTGATTTAGTAGAAAACGGACACTCAAGTCATTATTTAACAGAAAGTGACAATGTGAAAAAAAATATACACTAACTTAAGCTACACTACACTAAACTGCCACTTGAATTTTATTATGAAATACACAGTGTGAATATTTCATTAAAGACTGAATGCTGTCTCAGAATTGCCCATATATATGTGGAGCAGGAATATAAACCTTTATCACAAGACTTCGTCTTCAAGTTTTTAAATGATCTGACTTAGACAACAACTACATGTATACAGATATTTTTAAAAACTGATTTTTTTCTCTCTGTTTAAAAAAAAAAATCCTGTCCACACCAGAGGCGTTTATGAATATTTCTCCATCCCCATGACAATGCAGACACAGTAGAAAACACCCACATAAACATGCCAGGCCAGTAGGTGCTTATTGAGCGTTTTCTTGAGCGGGCAGCGTTTGTAATCAGGACGAGAATGGCAGAATCAAAACGAAAGGAAATTCATATCTTTGGACAGATGACAAGTTAGGGTTACTGCTTCATGTTACTCTGGAATATAAGGTCGACACGCGCCAGCCAAAGCAGGTATGACAACATTTTTTGAGGCATTTTATGAGCAGTATCAAGATTTCCTTGTAAACATGCAATTAAACCCAACAGTCTTAAGCAAACGTAAACAAACCAGTAGCCTGCCATCATAGATTTATGGCGCATACACAATACATATAAACAACAATTGCTATGCACAAGTTGAAGTAACGATGTCAGCGTTTCCCAAAACCTCTGTTTTCAATGACCTAAAACTCCATTTTGTGTGGGGACGGGAGGCCAAAATGCAGAGAAAAAAACGTTTTCAAAAATATCCACATACATGTGGACGGGGGCTTTATCTATCCTCCCGTCACTGACTTTTTTCCAGCAAACATAATTTTACATTTCGACTTTTCAACTAATCCAGTTTATGCAATCAAGTCAGCAAAGTTACATTAAACCGATGTAAGAACTGCCTCACGGCAATAAGCAAATGAAGTTTAGCCGGGTTCTGGTTTGGACCTAAGTTGGTTAAAAGCGGTCATCGCATCTGTTGGAGTTAAGCAGCACTTTGTGGATGTGGCTTCTTAGTTCAGGCCAAAAGTGACTTCCACGGTATATGTTTGAGGTCAAGCAAAGTTCAATGAATTATTATTTATAACCAGACATCATTATCATTTTATCAGTTGGATTAAACAAACTAACAGGGACGCTTTGATCGAGACTGCTTGTGTTTATGTAATCGAGTCAGCAAAAGTTAGCTGCACTGATGCCAGCGTTGCCCTGATGTCAGTGAGGAACTTCAGTTTAATCAGTCCGGGGTCGTGTTGTGACACAAGCTGGTTCAAGTGCCATCACATCAGCTGAAGTCCAGCAGCACTCTGCTGCTTGTTTTTGGATTATGTTTCATCTGCTTCTTCGGTCAGGCCAAAAGTGACTTAAAATCCCTCTGCCTCAGGTCAAAATACAAACCCAGAGTATGAACAGAGCTCTGCTAAAGCTTCCTGCTGTATGGCTTACATGTGACTTGAGTGACCAACTTGCAAAGTATTTGAAAGGGCATTAAAGTTCTCAAATAATAAATATAATGAAACTGTATTAGTTTCATTTGATATCTTAAATGTTTTTGGTCCTGTACAGTCGCATTTTGACTTCATTTTTAAAGCATTACCTTGTTTTGCAGTGCAGCTTAAATCAAACTTGATACATCATGTAACAGTTACTTACATGGATCAAATAGTCGACTGATGGTAGATGAAAAGTAACGTGTCGAGGGAAATACATCTTTGAAATTATATGACACTGGCCAGCAACGCAGCAGGGCTTGATCGCAGCTAAATACAGGAAAGTGGAAGGAAAGAAGTAGTAATATGACAGTCACCTTTGCTCAACCCGATCTGGGCATCACAGAGGAGCTCTTCAGGACGCCATCTTCCGAATTCTAATCAAATTTTGACAAATTTTGAGACAGCTGCAACCAAAAAGCAGAAAAACAATGCAAATGTCTGAATATATGGGTACAGAGTTGCTACTAGGTTTGAGATGTATCAACATATTGCAGTAGAGTTTAAGGAAATACTGAGGCTATAATTTTCAATACTGTCAAAATGGCAGATGTTTCCCTTTCTATTTGATTGATCTGTTTAACTGCCAACAAATGCAAGTAGGCTTCTGCTGAGGGGAAAATTTCTTTTGGTGGAACAGGCAGCTGAGCTGAGAAAGGTGGCGACTTTTAGTGGTGGTAACAACCTTGGAGGAAGGATGAAAACAACCAAAAATCTTCCACTCACTCAGAAGTAATTTGGGTTCAGTCCTGAATATAACGGCGAGCCAGCCAACCAGGCTAAATGCATGTTGCAGACACACAGCGTTGTCTGTTAAAAATTTGTTAAAAAAATAAAAATGATCACCAGCAGCTCCACTTTTTTCCTTTTTTTCTTACAGAGAAATGTCATCCTATACTGTATACAAGAAAATATAGCACTAAGTTCACATTTTTTCCATTTTAAAGTGAATTATTCTGGCTATTTTTAATTTTATCCACCAACCATTGAACGGCTGTTTTTCAGCAGTTCGATCCATAAACCATTAACTTGTGGGCAGTCACCAGCCTGTATCTGTGTGGACCCTAAAGCAATAGTGTGACAAATGTCTTTTCCAGCAGAGGTGATGTGTGTTAAATCAGGCCAGTGTAACAGCCTGAGGCAGTCGCAGGCTACAGACAGACCACAGACCCTGAGCCTCAGCCAGCACACTGTGGACTGTAGCATCCTCACACAACATTACTGCAGCATCCTCTCCGAACAAGTCCTCTGGTGTGTGATGATGACCTGTCAGGCAGAAAAATGCACACGCTGCACACCATGCACGCGTTTAATTATGAACCGATGCCAATGCGCATCTGGCTTTACCTGAGGCGCACGCATCAACAGCTGGAAGCTTTGCTGCACAACAAGTACAGCTTGTAAAAGCAAACCAGCCGCAGAAACGCAAACACGGAGGATGCTCAGCGCAGCGGGAGCATCCGTCGTGTGTGCTGTCCATGCACGGCGATGACGACCACCAGGCAGGCACAGCTCCATCCTCGACATCTTCGAGGGGATTGCTAGTGTAGGCCGAGCTGTGCCACTTCCGACATGCGGACTAGGCCGATGCTAAACGCTCAAATTGCACAAGATTTGCTGTTTCATGTTATCGTGCACGATGATTGCATATGTCGCTGCAGTGCAATCCTTCAGCCCAAAGCGGCAGCGAATGAAAAGGAGCTAAATATGAAAATCTCGCACCGCTTCTGAGATGATCAACCTGACTCAAACCAGCAGGCCCGCTAGTCCCAGTTACTCCCAGTTCAGACGATGTTAAACCTCAAAGCAGCAGAATTTACGGACAGCTTCCGTCGCCTTACCTCGTGATCGATTCTCATCGTGTGCGGAGTCCTAATTTGTGCGAAAACGTGTCCATGACATGCTGCTTTTTCGGGAAAAAATCGCCCCCCTCCGCTATGCGCTCAGCATCAGCAGCAGTCCGTACAATGGAGCAGTGATGGCCGGTGGTGATGATGCTGGGAGCCCCGCCCTCCTCCCCGTGCAGCCAGAATGAGCTCACTGGTTTCCAGCTCAGCCGGGTCTGGTGCCGCCGCAGTCCACCAGCACGCAGCGCACTGACGCCGCAAATCACAGAGGACGTTCACTGCCCACGTTACAGGCACAGTAGCGTTTCTGCCATGTTCCGGAAAAAAATACAATAATTTGTTTGACTAATTTCTTTTTTGATTCATTGTGACAGCAGGCAGGTGGTGTAGGCCAGTTGCAGTTTCTGGCACAAGCTTACATCCAGCATGCATTGCTCAAGAATGAGTTTCTTTTTCGGGCTGTGACATTAAACCATGATCTCATCTGAAAAATGTATCCATCAATAAACAACAGGTATAATACAACAGGTATAATGGGGTATTTTCCCTCATATCGGCAGTAAGTTAACCCTCCAGCCATAATTTGACTCCATTCTGCATCAACAGGAGGATCGTGTCTAACTGGAGAAACTGAAGTTTTTGTCAATTTTATTCAACATCTTCCATGATCTAAGTTACTGTTTGTTCTCATGTGTAAAAATGCAGATTTATTGAATGACTCTTAAGGTTTCAAGGTCTAACACCATCTCAAACATTTCTGTTTCTGTGGAGCTATAATGCTCGCTTCAGCTCTCATTGACATTGACAGTATACACGATTGCCGCTGTGCGTTGCAGATCTGGATAATGTAGTAATGGGTAAAGTGCTGCCATCTCACGGTCGATCCCAGAACTGTAAGTTATCCCAGATCCCATCAGCGGTTAAATCCTTATTTATTTATTTTTTTATCAGTGGATCCAGACATGCTGGCCTATTAATATTCCTATTATGTAATAAACGTCAGTAGAATTTAGCCTATTCAGACGATGCCCCTTTAATGATGCAGGACTAATCTTCTCAGTTTTAATGATATTAATTAAAATTAAAGAGCCTCAAATAATATTCACATTTTTATTCTCAGTATGATAGCCTACTTGTTCTCGGTTAAGGAGCTGTCTTGTAGTTCTCTCATGTTGTAATAATCTCTCCTTATGTGTTTGTGTGTAGGCTATGTGTATTTTTTTTTTCTATAAATGACAATGCAAATATGCAGGCTAAATAGCTGTGTATGGGCATATGGGTGTATCCGTATAAATATGTAAGACTGATGTATAAGTATTTAGGTTTAGATTTGGTTTATTTAAGAAGGGGACAGAGCAAATTAATAAAACACACGTTTAAACATGGGTAAAAAAAAAAAATGCTAGTGTTAGCCAAAAGGCTACTTTTTATCTGTGGTCTTTACTGTATTTTAAATATCATCATCATCATATGTTTTTAAAAAAAAATCAATATGGCTATGATAAATATTTAAGTAATGAAGTTATATTTTCTGATTATCATAAATATGTTATTACATGATTTTTGATTTAGATAAATACATTACAGTACATTTTTAGTTCTGATTCTGATTATAAGTAAGGTTTAATTCATATTTTTTGTAATGAGTTATTATATATTCAAGCAAGTTGAAGAAAATTCAGTCTAAAAAAGCTGGAAAATTACACTATTAATTAATGACTGATGGAGAAGGGTGGGATTTAAGTTTGAACTTCTTCTTTCTCCTTTTCGGAAATGTAAACTGATTCATCCAGTGTTTGATTTTTTTTTTTTTTCCACTAAGCTTTTCATTGTTTGAAACTATTACTTTTTTAAACTGTTTTTTTCCTCTGTATGATCTTTGTTCGGTCTTTATATGCGCAAAAGAAAAATCTCTCATTCTTAAACAAGAGCAGAATAAAACTTTTGTTTTATTTTGAGAACAATAATAAAGTTCTTAACGCCACTGGACAGAGTTGTTTTTTGTTGTTGTTTTTTTGCACCGCCGTCGGAGGAGTCTTGGAGGAGCAGTCGATTTGTGACGCCCCTCATACAAATTTTCACCTTATCTGACCCGCCACCAACACCACCTCCCCTTAGAGCGTGCATCTTTGTCCCAATAACTTTACTGTCTCAACAACACTATCCTCTGTAACGCGATAGAGCTGCTATCACATCGACATTTTACTTGAGGTCCAGGTCAGTGCGCACAAAGACAATCAATTGTGATAGGTATAATACTGGGCTGGCTTGACTTGGTTTCCAGGAACGACGACTTACTTACTTACGCAGCCTTCTGTTAGTACAGAGGAAAGCTGACTCCAGAGGAGTTTTTCAGTATTAACGACCCGAGTGATTCAAAGAAAATCATGAAAGGAAAGAATGGCACCTGCACAGCTTCTGTGCCAAAAGGATACAGAGAGACGTCGAAAGAGCTGGTGGAGCGGGGAAACTGGGGGACCAAAGCCGAGTTCATCCTGACTGTGATGGGGGCGATCATCGGACCTGGGAACGTGTGGAGGTTCCCTTACCTGTGCTACAGAAACGGCGGAGGTGAGTCAGTCACAGCAGCTTGGCAAGCGCATGTTCCTAAAATAATCAATCAGGGACAATCAGGGAAAACTCCTTTTCAACATCCTCTCTCTTGGACTCATTGTTGAAGTACTTATTCTCTGTTTTTCAGGCGTGTTCTTCATCCCATACATCTTGTTCATGATTACATGCGGAGTCCCCTTATTTTTCCTTGAGACCGCCTTAGGACAATACACCAGCCAAGGTGGAATCACGTGCTGGAGAAGGATTTGCCCGCTTTTCCAAGGTGCATGAAATTTTGTAAACATTGAGGATGCAAATGGTGTGAGTGACTACACTCAAATTTATCCCCTGCCATCACTGAGGGACTCAAGATGTTTGTTGGGCAGGGGCTAAAATAGTAAAAAGGACACTTATTTTTTGGGCACCAAAAATCAGGGGCACCAATGCACAAAAAGTCGGTGGCATATTTTGTGGGGGGGCCAGATGGGGCCAGTGAAAATTTTGGGGTGGCCATGGAGGCACCCTAAAAAAGCTACACAGCATAAGACAAAGACTCTACAGTATGTAAATACTGTGCAGAAAGGATTATTAAACCGGCCGTGGTTCATGTTAGAAAATGACAAGCCCCCCTTCCT
>JAQFJB010000006.1:18723018-18733281 GCA_029874875.1 Naso minor
GGCTTGTTACTTTAGTTTGAATGCCTTTTGTCTTTTTGGCTGTGCTCAGGACGCTTTACCAACCTATTTGACATTCTGGTAATGAGACCCAACAATCACTCAATTATCTGGTGCATTCAGGGACAGCTCAGACAAATCTTACTGATTCAACCTTTAACTTTAACAGTCTTTGCATTATATAAATTTGACGTGAGCTTCAGTTAGCTTGGCGCAGAAATGGCCGCTTTTCACATTTCAGAACCTGTACTTTATTACTCTTACTTGAGTAAAGAAGTTCAGTCAGTACTTCTACTTTTACCTTTTTTTTACACAAGTATCTATACTTCCACTTAAATAACAAATATGTGTACTTGTGCCACCTCTGACAGAGTGCACGTCTGTCAATAGAGGTTTTGACCTAACTTTGCCCCTAAGTGTCAAAATCATCAAAGAATTGGACAATGTGTAAAAATGTGTCACACTCTGAAAAAATCACCGTAGTAATTTACTAAACTAAGTCATTTTGCGTCTGAAAACCCTTGTCCTGTCTGTCAGGAGACTTCAGTCTGTCTCTGCTTTGAGTATCACATCAGGTTGTATTTAACAGCACAAACACTTAATATTAAATCTTCTGTTCCAACATTAATCATTCCTGGGTTGCAAGACATGACATGGGAGGAATTTCTGAGGAAGTTCTTGTAAAACTCAGGTTTGTTTTTCCATGTCCTTTTGTTCTCCTCTTGATGACTGTGGGATCGTCCGGCAGGTGAGAGGAGTTTTACCTTATGTGATGTCTGTGTGTGTGTCTGCTTACACAGGAAACCCAAAAGGAGTCATGCTCACTCATGGGAACGTGGTGGCAGATTTCTCAGGCTTCCTCAAAGTGACAGATGTGAGTGACCTGCCCTCCTTCTGTCCTCCTTTGGAAGAATTCTGTCGCAGCGAATCCCCCTGATATAAACAGGGAAACTGTAGATGATTTAATGAAGATGTCTAATTTTGAAAAATGATTCATCAGTCTGGTGTAGTCCCTGCAGCATCTTTTTTATCATAACCATCTGATTGTTTCTCTTTTGCAGAAAGTCATTTTTCCCAACCAAGACGATTGCCTCATCTCCTTCCTGCCACTGGCGCACATGTTTGAGAGACTCATTGAGGTAACTTGGATGAGCAGGGACTCTTTGACCACAGGAATGAGATAGTTCTGAGTTTGGGGTTGTTTGGAGATGTGGAGGGGGGTTGCGTAGGAAGGAAGTGTGCGGCTTGATTTTAAACGTGGGCGGTAATTTGAGATTAATGAGTGGGATGGAGGAGGAGAGGAAGGGAGGGACTCTCAGTTTTCCTCTCTCCTTAAGTTTTGCTTTCCAACTCTGAGGATGAGCGCATACCTGGTTTTTACACCCACTGCTGTGCATATTGCATTATTTACTAGCAAAAATGATTTGTTGGTTGGTGATTTAACACCAAATTGTTAAAATGTAATCGGCAGAAACAGTCTTATCTTCCACCCTGGCTTTCAAATTCCTAAGATAGAAATGCGTGGTAGCAATCAGACAATTTACTGATGAATACAGATAAGTAACTTCCACTGCCGCTGCTGTCACTTGATCCTTTGTGAGTGCTGGCTTCTCCTCTCTTTATTGCGTGAAATATACAGATGTCATGTCTCAGCATGTACAATAGAGTGTGTGCTAAGTAATTTCAATTCGTTTTGACTCAGAAGGCAAAGTTTTCCACCTCATATCTACCACCTCCTGACTCTGGTCCACGGAGTCAGACTTCTGGTCATAGCCACTGTAAACCACCTCACTTTAATCCATGCACATGCATGTGTAAATGTAGAAGAACCTTCACAGAAACCACATTTTGAGAGAAATCAAATCAGGGAAGAAAAGAAGAAAAAACATTCACAACTTTTTACAGTAAAACCTGTGTTTACTTGCAGCTGGTACATGTGAGCCAATGCTGCCTATTTACAGTGAATGCAGTCATGCTGTTAAGTTTTTGGGCTCAGTTGTGAAAACACACACACTTTGTTCCTGGACATTATAAAGAGTCAATTTATTTTTCAGTTTCATTATTAGTCAGAGAAGAGAATTGCTTCATTCATCCCACATCACCGCCAAAAAGGACACTTCCCCTTCTTCTAACGCCCCCTCGAAAAAGCCATGTGAGTGAGACATGCTGTCCTGTAAAAACCTTATGACTGTATGGCCGTAGAATTGAGTTTATCCTTTAGAAATGTAGCAGGGAACCAGTTTACATGTATATAAGCATGCTGATTAACTGAATATTGTCTTTAAAGGTAGAATCAGTAGCATTCGTTTGTTGCCGTTTGTAAACACAACATTCAAATTGTGCCTCACCTTCCAAGCTCAACGCACCAGAAGTATTGTAACGTAGTGTGTACTACGTGAACTGTAATACCACTTACAAATGTTACCCAGCAAGTTACATAGGAATATTACATTTGTATAGTGGATAAGTTCATAATTTAACAAGCTAACAAGCTAATCACTGGTGTTTAGCACCTACCTGTTGATCACAAAGCAGACCAACTCGTGCATCGCTTTTCCCAGCCTCTCCTTCAGTGCTCCAAAGCAGCTGAAAGCCAAACTAAGGCTCACTCTCGCTCTCAAACAAGTTTTATCCTCAGAGGGTTATATTTCCTTTTCTTTGAGCATCCATAACTTTCTCAGATCTGGATGGCGTCCGGTCGCTGTGCTCTGCGGTGCTCTCAGCCTCACCTGCATGCGTTCATTTGCCGGAGGAAACGCACTCACTCCCCACCCAAAAACGTCCCGACAAAAACCAAAACATCAAAATACAGACAGAGGGGAGTGTGTCTCCATACACACACAGTCAACACCACACATTTATAGAGCCTCAGAAGTGATGATTGAGCAGCATTACTTTTGTACATGTCTATATTATATTTTTAGTAAAATCCTACTGACTCACCTTTAAGACCACAACATTCACTGCTGCAATTTTAAACTTTTAGGTTAAAGATTAAAGAAGTGAAGGATGGGAACATGTCCCTAAACTGAGGACTTTTCCCATCAGGACATTGTCGTTTATCTGAGACAGAAGAAAACACTGATGCGCATGCGCTGTGAGACCCACATCAAACAAAGACATTAGCAGTGAAGGTTGTATCAGATTATTTTGGTGTTTGCACCTTTCAACACAGCAGCTGAAAATAGTACTTCAACAACAATACCTAATCACACATGATACAGGGAACATCAGCTCTGCTTTTAACAACCCTGCAGGGAAACCATTCAAGCTTTTTCTCTTTGTTGTTGTTTTTAAATCATCTCACCTGCATGTAGGCCTAGTAGTTGTTTGGTCAGCTTAACTCCATCCTGCTCAGAACAAATAATGCACAAAAAAAAGAGTTAATTTTCTGTTTTGAGGATTCGCCCCCACCCCGACATTCAGGGTTAATGTAATGTTCCACTAACAGAATAGAATATTTCAAGTATTTTGAAGTAAATCATCACACTCTGGTAGCTCATTAACTTCAGATTTTTACCCATCTGTCCAGTTTTAGTTTCATGCCAGCAGCTTCCATTCAAGTTTGGACCAAGTGTTGACAGAATTTCCCCGCAGACCTCGGCAAGTATAAGTGGAGGTTGTTTACACTGAGAAACTGAGGAGCCAAAGACCGTCAATCAAAGGCTCTGTTTGCTCAGAATGCTTTTCATCACTGATTCAGGATCAGAATACAAGAAATCACACGTTAATTAGCTGAAAGACTTTGTGCTGAGACTGCAGTTCTGGTCTCTTAAAAGACCTGCAGAACTTTTCTTAGAATCTGCATAATCACAGCTATTTTATTTAATTTACTGTGTTCAGTTCATGTGTGTGTGAGCCTTCGTTGTGGGTTTCATTTGCCATGTGTGTATCATGCAGTGCAAGTTGTGCTGCATCAGGTTAAACCGGCCTGGTTTGTTGGCCTGCCTGCAGCAATGTTGTAGGCAGCGTGAGACTTAGACACAGGAAACCACCCAACTTCCCCTGAAAGCAGTGCAAAGGAACTGTACAATAAAGCAAGTTCAAGTCCCACACAAACACAGACATTCATATCTCACACTGCCGATGTCTCACCATCAGAGGGCTGAACGTGTGCTTCAGCGTGCCTTCAGATGGCCTGAAAAACGGAAAGAGGGTCACACACAGTGCATTTTTAACCGAAGCTTGATAGCAAAAGGATGTGTGCGGAGTTCATGCTCAGACTGTAGTCATTCTGTGAAAGGGTCACAATTTGCATTTGGTTATGCGTGTGTGTGCTGGGACAGGCCAGCAGAATTTGCTAGGCAAACTGCACATCAGTTTTCCTGTTTTACTGATTTGTTGGGTAGTGATGAAAGTCAGGACTGTTAAAATGGAATCACAGCAGAGGCAGAAATGCAACGTAGCAGTCAGACCTGTCGCTGATGATTACAGATAAATGTGTAACTTCTGCAGTTATTGTCAGTTGCTCTGTGAGCACTGGCTTCTTTTCTGTTGCATGATTAAACACACAGACGTCATGCTTCAGTACACACAGAAGAGTGCCAGTCAGTATGTTTACGTACCCAGTCAAGTCGAGCTACTCAAGCATGCTACAAACAAGTAAGCAAGCAACTAATGAATCCATGTTGAATGTTGAAAACATGGACAACTTTACAACACTTCGCACTTCATATTTATGCTTTACTTTCAGTACAAATTGGATGCAGCTTCTCCTCGTGTTTACCGGATTTTTGTTCTCGTACTGGCTTTCTTCTACACATTTATGCTGATCGAGTTCCGGGTCAGAGACACCGCTGGGAGTATCGATCATGCTCAAATTGCTTAGGCCAGTCCGGATCCAGTTGTGGTGTAAACATGCAGGAGTAATTCAGCTTCCAATCACATTATCTGGGTGTGTTAGCTTGATTTTGGGAAATTCGATTTCATATGATTTCAGTGGGACTAACCTGTTAACATGCATTTTAAAAGTCCAGTTATAGCCGGACTAACAGCATAAATCAGTTTTCTCCAACGTCATGTAAACGTACAGAGTGTTGTGAAATAATAAAAGAGACCAGATAAGCGAATACCATTAGTCTCACTGTTTCTGTGTGTGTGTGTGTCTGCAGTCTGTGGTGTATTGCCATGGAGGACGAATCGGCTTCTATCAGGGCGACATCCGTCTCCTCCCTGATGACATGAAGGCCCTGCGGCCGACCATTTTCCCCGTGGTGCCTCGACTACTCAACCGCATGTACGACAAGGTGAGACGAACTTCTGAAGAAGGGTGTGTGTGTGTATATATATATATATATATATATATATATATATATATATAGATATATAGATATATAGATATATAGATACATAGATATATAGATATAGATATAGATATAGATATGGACTGTTTTGAAAACTGACACGTATATTAATAGAGATTTGTGGTTTGAAAATCAAACAAAGTTGGTTTGCTTATGAGTCATGAATTGAGTGCTGTAGCTGTGGTTTATGGATAGAATGAAATGCTGGTTACCAACTATGATTAATATATTTCCACAAATGCATCTTATGTAATAAAAATCTCTTTTGTAAGAAAGTCTTGTGACTGAGGATCGTTCAAGAGGAGCAATGAGTAACCAAAAAAGTTTTTTTCCTCCTGTGTCTCATCTGCAGATCTTCAGCCAGGCCAACAGCCCGCTGAAGCGTTGGCTGCTCAACTTTGCTGCTAAGAGAAAAGGCGCTGAAGTCAGCAGTGGGATCATTCGCAGTGACAGCATCTGGGACAAAATCTTCTTCAGTAAGATTCAGGTAAGTAATTTTCTCTCCCTGAGCTAAAGGTGCCAATTTCATTTATTTTTGTTAGAGAAGGTTCCTCAAAGTATTTTATAGATTTTTGGCTAAGTAAAGAGAACTGACGCATCTCACAACTGTACCCTCAACTGTCTGGCCTCGAGGGTTGTGCACATGTTCATCACACCTGGTTGATACTCATACTTGGTCATTTTTGGATCAGGAAGGTCCTTTTTTTGTTTTGTGGGGGGCAAGAATAAATAGGGTTTTGGAGCAAATTTCATGTTCAAATGCATATTGACGACTACCTGCACTGTTAGTTTACATTAAGACAGCTCCTCTAAAACATTCATCAAGTGCTTATGGTAATAGTGAGGAAACAGATGGTTAGAAAAAAGATCATAATGTACCATAGCTCCTAAAAGTCATAACAAAAACAGAAATTAATGGCTTTTTTGAGCTACAAATTGTATATTTTATAACCAAACTTATACACATTCTGTAATTAACAATGTAAATAAAGTGACATTGATTAACGTCACTGTAAATGTGCCATTGTTAGTCAAAACACTAAGTTTCATCTGCTGTCTGGTAAACATAATAAGCCAAAAACTTCTTTGTGTTAATAATGTGTTTCTTCTCTCAACAGGCCAGCTTGGGTGGAAGGTTGAGGATGATAATAACAGGAGCAGCTCCTACCTCTCCGTCTGTGCTGGGATTCCTCAGAGCAGCTCTGGGATGCCAGGTCAGACACACACACACACACACGCTTGTACTCCTTCTCTTGGGAGGAACGTTCTTGACCTAATGAATTCTCTGAATTCTCTGGGCTCTAACCAGAACCTTGGTCATCTCTACTACAGGCCTAACCCACACCCTTACAATGCCCTCGACCTGAGCCTTGTTTTAAGCTTAAACTGGCCATAATCAATACGTTTATAATAAGAATGTATTAAATGACAATGTGAATACAGTGTTGGAAATGTAACAGGACTCATCCCTAACAATGAACCTGCTAGCCTGATACCAGACTCATTGACTTTGTGAAGGAATTTGCTTTGTGAAAATGGTCTGTGAAATGTCCCATTCACGGCCGTTTCCACCGGTCCAAAAACCTGACAGGCCAATTGCAACCATTTATCTCGTATGGGGCGGGCTTTATGCGATGACTCATTGAAGGGGCTGAAGACGACAGCTCCAGTCTGTGTACGCGGCAGCTGACACGAAGCGTTGACAGCCAACAGACAGACAAGCGGCGCGGCTATTAACATGAATTTTCGATGAACTGATAAAATATGACATAGATGTTGTTTTATTGTGTTGTGATATTAGTTATTAATGTCAGTTTTAGAAATTTTGTCCGATGTCTTTTACTGTGTTGAATGTGTTGTACTGATGTTGCTGAGTCTGCACAGATTGGTAGAAAGACTCTTATTAAAGGCTCCTATTTTTCCCTACGTGTAGTAATAGCAAAAATCAGTACTTTTTGGGTCCCCAAGGTTATTCTCCGTCTTGTGGGAATGTTCCTTTCATTTCATATTGGGTAGTTTTCATTAACGAGGGTTTTCAGAAATTCCACTCAAAACAAATACCCCTGGAGTGTGAGGGGAAAGAAGGGGTTAAATATTCCAACTGATTGCACATCTATCCAGTTGTGTCCAGAGGCCGTTTTGACTGCGTCTGCTGGTACTTCCTCTGGAAATGAACAGTGAATCGAGACACACCAGACTTATTCTCACTTGAGAATTAGTTTCGCTGTGCCAGGCTGTGAACCTGCAGGGTTTTCACCTGAATTTAAGTTTCAGCTCATTGTTAAGCTTCATTAAGTTGATTTGCTTACAAATGTTCACAGTGTCATTTCAACCACTGCTGGAGCTCTCTCCAGCAAAAAATAAATAAATAAAAAAAGCACAAATTAACATTCTTCTGACCAATACATTCACACACAAATATGGTATGTGGATGCACTGAAGTCCCTCACAAACTCTCTTCCTGTCAATCTTTGCGTCTGTTTGTAGGTGTATGAGGCCTATGGACAGACAGAGTGCACAGCTGGCTGCACCTTCACCACGCCTGGAGACTGGACCCCAGGTGAGCATCAGCGTTTAAGGCCTGGAAAGTAGAGACATGTCCTTATCTCTGTCTGACTGTCTGAACTCAGAGTCTCAGTTCAAAGTCTAAAAGTGCTGTGGTTGAGTCTTGATTTTAAGGGCTAACAAAGTCCCATGCTGCAACAGCGTTTCTTTAATGGCAAACATTATATCAATCACACTGAGTGAAAAAAAAACCACCAAAAAAAAAACAGGGCAAGTGAGGAAGAGGTGATTGGAAAAAGAAAAAAGGAGTCGTTGGACAGATAGCGAAGACAAAGCTTTTAGGCCACATTATTAACACTCTGAATGCCAGCTTAGGTGACTGCCAACATCAACAAATGGGTTTTAAAGACAAGTAGCAGCCATAACTGTCTGCGTTTACCCTCTAATATGCTGCAAAGATGTGTTAAACCTCTTGGTGCGGATGGAAGTTTTCCAAGGGACATCAATCGAATCTTACGGGCCGCGGACAGCTCAGTGCTGTTACTATCTGCCTGAAGAACAGACCACCATGTGCCCTTCGTAGTTTACTTTGTGCTTTAAGAGCTTTAGCTGTTGTGTAAAATAGGCTCTGTGGGTAAACCACAGTGAGCACTTAATCTCTTATTTAATTCATAAAATAAATCCACCTAAATTCCTGAGGAGGAAGGTAGAAATGAAGGTGATGAGTCAAGATTTCTGGAATTCTAAATGGAAACATGAGAAGTCAGCACAATGGGATGCAGCTTAACAGGAGGAGTTGTTTTGAGCCATGTTTAACCTGTTGTTGCTGTCTTTCACATTGCATTGTCATTACCTTGCAGAGTAAAGATGCCTAACGACCTTCCAATAAAAAGTATTAACAGTGTTAACAAAAAATAACTGACTCTCTCAAAAATGACTCAGGTTCTCAGTTGTATGGCTGATGCAGAATTGGATCAGTCACATTCTAAAATATCACTCATAGATGTAACTGTCAAAGATAATGGAATTCCCGATATGACCTTTGAACGTTATGACCCAAAGCAGCTACTACAGTCTGCAGGACAGGGTTGTTGTGAAACAGCCAGGTTTATTTAGGTTAGTTACTGTCTTACTTTTATGAACAACAAAAAAGCACGCACATCCACAAAAAATACTAGGTGCAGGACAAAGAAAAGTCAATAAAAATGGAAAAAAGTCCGCACACTAGATAGAATGGGAGCTGATTCTGTCTGGTGTGCGGACTTTTTTCCATTTTTACTGTCTTACTTTTACTCAGAGCTTTCCGAGGTATTTGGGATTTTCTAAAGTAGGAGATAATAAAATTTGAGTTTTAATCATTAACCATTATTTTTCTTTTCTTCATATACTGCAAATGGCTCAATAATACACAACTCATAGGAGGGAGAGGCTTCAAATTTAGTACTTGGTCACACATGTGACTCCAAACATTGTAAAGTACGGTTTTTCAAAATAAAATGACTGACTTTGTATATTGTTAAAATGACACAAGACGGCAAAGTTTCAATGACGGGGTGAATGCTATTAGTTACCTTGACCTTGGAATGCAAAAACAAACCCTTTTAGCATCGCCACCTTTTTTCTTTTTTTTTCTTTTTTACAGTACATGGAACAAGCAGAGAAAACTGACAGGAAATATTTTTTTATCACATCACTGTGTATTAGCCAAAACCACAACATGATATGTGTCTGCATGGTATGTGTCTCAGCCTGTTGTGCAACTTGCAGCAGGAGCAGAGATTAAAAGACTGTTCCATTAACAACATTAACCTGTAGTCTAACATCGCCCTCTGCTGGTCATTTCTGATATTTCTGAAGGTATTGAAAGAGTTTGTTTGCAAAGACAGATAACTTTCTGTATTTTTTGAACTTCACAACTTTTTATAATAGGCAATATGATTAATTTATTTTATTTTAAGTATATATATATGTTTATATAGCCTGGAAAAATTATTATTATACTAAATCATATTTTTTTGTGTGCGGACTTCAAGCAGTGTCAGTGAAAAAGATTATTTAAATTCATTTTTTAGAGTGGCTTTGACTCTTCACTTGAATTTTTATGATAAAAATGATTGTGGTTATTCTTAATAAAGGCAACTACGTAGGTCTAGGTGAAAATACGTCTTCCTACTCAAATATTCAGATTAGTATGACCTTGGACATTGAACAGCGTTAGCAGTGACAAAGATCAGACAACAAAAGAAAAAATATATTTAGAAAATTTTAATTTTTTTTGCCTGTCCCGACCCTTGAACAGGTCACGTCGGTGCCCCACTGCCGTGCAACCTCATCAGACTGGTGGATGTTCCTGAGAAGAATTACTTTGCCTCGAAGGGGGAGGGAGAGGTAGGAAATAACACGCATACTGTACGTGTACAGTAGGTACATGTAGTGTGGGTGTTTATTACCGTACTCT
>JAQFJB010000006.1:18736004-18743504 GCA_029874875.1 Naso minor
TGCTTTGGGAAAGCAAGTCACACCAGGCCCAAACAAATGATAGAAATAAACTTGAATTACAATACACATCGTTATGTGTATTTACTTTTTATGTATGCATTTATCGTCATAAATACTGAAACTTATGTAAAAGGAAGATGTCAAAACTTTTTGTCTGAATTTTTAAAAAAAATCAAATTTAAAACAGAGCTGGTAACCTTTTGAGGGAGTAACCCTGCACGCACCTACTGTTGGCTGGGATTGGCTCAAGCCCCCCCCCCCACCCGAGACCCTGCTAAGGAAAAGCGGTTCTAAATAATGGACGGATGGAGAATGTAAAACAAAGTGGTGCATCTTCACTGTTGTCCAGCAGAGGGCAACACTGACCTGAAATACTAAACACAAAGAACTATCATTGGTTTTATGAGGCTATGCAAAGGAACTTTTTTCTCCTTTTTGAAAATGTGGAAACACATTGAAAATACCACAGCATTGGGGGTGGGGCCATGGGTGGAGCTAAGCATCTCCAGCAGGGGCTGATTGCAACCATGGTTAGCTAACCAACCAAAGGGACATTATTATTTACTGCACATTTAGTTTGTTTGTGGTTGTGTGTGCTGCAGGAGGCTGTGCAGACACTTCTTGGTGTAATACTTGGTACATGTCAACAGTTACTGTAGTTAGCTTGTGTTAGCTTACTGTAAAACCCTACAGTGAAGGATGAGCTAATACTAAGATGTCTAGACTAAATGAATTTTTCAGTGCTAAATGTTAAATCTGCTGACAGTCATCTGTCCCTCTTTCTTTTGCTCTGACAGGAAATCAAATTGTTACATTAAAAACAAAATACTGTACCAAATTCCCAACTGTTTTAGTTGCTCTCTGCGAGACAATACTGAAATGCAATACACCTCTTCACTTTGTTTTCTGTGATGTTATTTGATTTTGTCACAATAAAAAAAAAAAACAATTCAGTGAAAACAATTAATTCAGTTATTTAAGACAAATATCTAAATATGAATTAGGTATAACCCAAAATGCATACAGAAAGAGAAAAAACATAAAGATGTATATTGTATTTCACAGAATTTCTTTGTTTGATTTGTTTTAATTTAGGCATTTTAAATCTTCCATACTTGGGTACCTGCTATCCACCCACTCAACAAATGCTCTGTCTCCAGCACCAGAAACAATCCAGTCTTACTTCCTTTCAACCTGCTTCTCATGACTCCTCCATCAGTTTAATCCTACCACCCAAACACAACCTAAAATCCACAGTTGTACGACAGCAAGTGTGATGTCTTTGTGTATAGCGTAGCTCAAGGAGATATTTAGGTCTGTGATAATGACGACACTTTTTGGGACAGAACTGGACTTCATCCAGTAGAAACAGTATATTTTCATTTGATTGAACAAGCTGCTGACAGCAGTGCCATTAAGCAGGGCCTCATAAAACTCACCTGATGTGACCATACAACTTGTATGCAACCCAGACATTTTACAATTAGGCCAAAGGTCTAAAGAGCAGAGGTCTAAATTAAGGTAACAACGCAGGGCCAGTAGCAGCTTCTGCCTTCCAAATCGTTGCTTTCCACACCCTTCCATCCGGAGCATCTGAATGTTTCAACCACCTCCAAATCACGGCTCCTGTCATGTATTTACTCATTCATTAAGTCATCTCAACGTGGCTGTGATTGGCATTTTAGAATGCATGTTCCTCGTTTATATGAAGGACTGCCCCACTGTAACAATCATAAAGGTTCGTACTCTGCAGCTGGTTTGACCACGACTTCCTTTACATTCATCTTTGCACAAAAAGTATGTCAGGAAAGAAAAAAAAAAGAAAAATATTAATGCAAAGCCAGGGCTCTGGGCAATGCATGCAGTTTGCCCTGCAATGCTGGGACCATTAACATTTGACCTGACAAAGGCAGGTATTTTTTGTGGCCATTAAAAACAGGTTGTATGCAGCTGCACACAGCCACTGCTGCTAGTGCAAGGCTTTGACATGTAAGCGAAGCTGATGAATTTCGCCCACCGACGGAAAAAAGAATCATCAACTTCTGAACAAAATTAACATTTTTTTGGAGGGTTTACACGTAGAGGTAATGTATAGGCTTTTTAAGTTGATTACCGTCCCAAAGCATAAACAATGTGGATGTACATAAATGAGGACAGCTAGATGTAAGCATATTTATGGAATCAATGGTTTGAATGAATTTTTTTTTTCTCTCTTTTCGCGTGTAGTGAGCTGAATTGTACCTATTTATTTATCTATTCTGCTGTAAAATGGAATCAGCACCATATCCTTGTAATGATTGAGTGCAGCAATAGGGAGGAGGGAGGCCGGGGAACAGGACATGGGCAATTAAATAAAAGATATTCTGGAATGATTTTAAACTGGAGTCTTGTTTCTTTTATTTTTCACGTGTTCTATGTTACTTGCATGCAGGTTTTATTTTGAAAGGTTTACTTGGAATTCATATTGTATCAATAATGTGCCTATGTTTTGATTTGTGTTTAATTTTTACTGTCTCTTAAATGGATGTTTTCATATTAGGCGTGTAATCACTCGTGAGGACAGTGAGTGCTTTTTCAGTCTACAGAAGCCGACAAAATACGTTCAGGACACCTGTCAAACTCTACCAGCAACAAGGCAGATGTGATACCGGTCGTTTATTTTGATAGGCTCCAAGTATTTCCCTTTGCATGAATTTAAATCGTCATCAGCAGCTGATTGGTAAATCACTCCGCAGGTGTGCTCGGTTGCTAAGCACCGCAAGAAGAGAGAGAGGAAGGCCGGTTTTTAGCATCCGGCACCATTTTTGATCAATTTTTACCAAGAGAAATGAGACTTACAGCCATATTAATGTGTTAACAACAATTGTCCTTTTTGGAATTGCGTTTGTTTTGTGCTAACAGTTTACCGACCGTAATCTGGACGTCAAATTCATTCAGAAATGGGTCGAGTCAGTGGATTTCTTAACAAACAAGATACACCCGTGAAAACACTACTGAACAAACGAGGCAGTAAGAAATAATCACTCACACACACACACATTAGCTTAAGCATTCATTAAAAGGGACTTTTTTGTTTTAAAAATTAATATTAAGATGATGTGCACTTTGATTTAACTCTAACGAGCTCTCTCAGCTTCTGTGCTCATTCGCACATTAAAATACAGGAACTTACTTTTTAAAGTCAATAGCATGTCAGCAACTTTAAAATCTGTTTATATTAAACCTATATTGATGTAGTTAGTGCTTCAGGATAAAAGTAATAATGTCCCATTAAAAGGCAGCTAAATTAATTGTATCTTATCGCTGCTGTTCATCATTTAAACTTTCCAGAGTGCAGGAGATTTCTGCCCAGCAAGCATTATGTAACCCTTCCAGAGGAACCTGAGGAGAGCGAGACTATCCTCACTGTCACGCCACGACACACGGTGTTGGTGGGTGTTCTGATTAGTAAATAGCCTTTTTTTGTGTACGGATAGCAAACTCTGATGTCTGTTGTCTTCATGATAATATATTTGACATATAGAAACTTTACTTCTTATGGGAATGTTGGATAAAGGGTGAGGTGTGAGGTGAGGGAGTATGAATGTAGGTGAAAGTGTTACAAACCTTAAATGAAACCTTTTAAGTGTTTTTTAGTTGATTTTGTTTTTCTTGTTTCTCAGACTTGTTTCTACTCCCTCCTCATTTTCCGTGCTTATTCTTCACAGGCAAACATTAAGCCTATCCGTTGCAAATCTGCGTTACGCTTCAGCAGCCCTGCATTTACTGACAACCCCAGAGGCAAAGCTGTCTCGCCTGCCGCACCTGCTCAGAAAAAATATGGCCACCAAGTGCCACCAGCAGGTCACTCAGCCATTCAGGTGACTCCTGACGCAGAGGCTTTTAAATGTGCTGAAATGCAGATTAAAGAAGAGGAGCAAAATGTAGCAGTGACTCCAGAAAGCATCACACCTTCTAGCATGGAGTTGGACACAACTTTCAGCCTGGAGGAGGAGGAGGAGGAGGAGGAGGAGAAAGAATGCCAATCTTCTACAGCTTCCAGCAGTTTTCCCTCCCCAGAGATATTCCGAAAAGAGAGCTATGGTGTGTGTCTGTATGTGTGTGTGTGCGTGCTCATTTTATATATCCACAACAATAAAAAAAGTTATTCCATTCAATTTTTTAATCTCTTTATTTCCAGAAACACTGACTTTCCCCATGAAGGAGGAGCTGCTCGGTCTCCATCCTCACACAAAAAACTCCACCTTGCTGGATGTGAGCCACGCTGAGTGCATACACATGCATCATCCCCCCAACCTTTCCACCATCATCGGTAATAGTGTGAGAAAATCCTACACGTGTTGTTGTCTGGTGTGTTCTTTGTTGGCAAAGTTTATTTTGTGGGACACATCGACTAATCTAATAATTTGATGTTAAGATAATTTGAAGGTTGTGTATCTCAAAGGGATTGTTAAGTATTTTCTAAGTGGGGTTGTATGACATACTTACGCATAAATCAGTCCAATATCTTCAGCAGATGGCGATCAGCCGTGTCACATTTAGGAGAGTGGGGGCGTAATCGCTGCACCTGTGGTCAGTGTTACTGTTGCAGAAGGGGTCAGCAGAAAAACCGTTTTCAGCCACATATATGAATGCTGACCTATAAAACAGTATCTTATCTATTGTACACTAAACTTAGACTTTTCTCACCACTTTAGTTTGCTGCCAGACAGCCATTTATCATTTGTTTATCAAGCGATCTGCAGGATGATACTGTGCGCAGCAGAAGCCAGCGCACTGTCTGGCAGTCACAGCAGTCTGGTGGCAAACTAAAGTGGTGAAAAATCCTAAATTTAGTGTACAATTGATCAGATACTGTTTCTTTGGGCAAGCATTTATACATCTGGCTAAAAACTGTCTGTCTGCTGACGCTGTCTGTAGCAGCAATTTCTTCCCCCTTCTCCTAAAGTGACACCAGTGATCGCCATCTGCAGAAAGTAATTGACTGACTGTGCATCAGGACCTTATACAACCCCACTTCAAAAATACTGAACTATCTCTTTAAACAGTCTGGCAATTGTCTTATAAACACCTAACGTCTCTCTGCAGATGCTTCAACTATTATTGCAGATAACAACTGTGATATCAAGTGAGTTTGAAAGATTAATTTCCTTGGAAAAAGTCACTAAACATACACCAGGAACCCTCAGAGGGAATGAACCCCCTAACACAGAAAGATCTGAAGTAGCTGCATTTTCAAAAACAATATGACCAAAACTGTTTTACTCACTGTCTTCTCTCTTTGAAACTAACACAGGGGAGCTGAAGCAGACACCAAAACACACGCAGACTCTCTAAAACCAGGTAAAGAGTATTTTATTCAGATGTGTGTCTTCTTTCATGGTGAACAAAATACTGATCTTAATTTAATCATCCATCACTATGAGCTTTCTCATGCAGTGTTTAATTCATAAAACACTCATTTCTACAATTAAAGTTATTCCTGATCAGTATTTGTGTTTTTTCAATCCCCAATCTGAAGACAAAACCTTCGAGTGGAAAACACAAAAAGTAAGAAAGTCCCCAAGCTGTCTCTTACATGTACCCAAAAATTATGTGGCCAATTTTATTGGTGTTAAAAATTTAAGCTAAGAAGGATTATTGTCATGGCCAAGTATTTTTCTTGTTTGCTCCTCCAGATTGCCAACAGGAGACCCATTTTGTTTAAGAAAAAGGTATGCTTCAAAAGCCCCATCATCGCAGAGATCTTTGAAGCAAAACATGTTCCAGCCACCAAACTGACTCTAAACAACAGCAGCGAGCTGGTCCAAACGTCGAGCCACGCTGAGCAGATGAAGCCCAACACAGACTCATCAAGAAGAGGTGGGAACACTTCTAACGAAGAGGCATTGCAACTGCAGGTGAGGCTGAAACGGCCGGTCAAAAGCAAACCGGAGACGGCAAAGTTTTTTGACTTCATTGCGGACAGTGACAGGGATGCGTTCTTTCAGGGGATGAGAGAGAGATGTCGCAAACTCAAAAGTGCACCTTTATTTCCTCTCACAGCTGATAAGAACACAGAACTTGATGTCCTGTGACATCTGAAGCCAAATCATTATGTGGAAAGATTTGGGCTTTTCCCCTTAATCCCTTTAATTAAGAGTTTCTGAAAAGATCTAAAGTCCAAAAAACAAATATTTATCGCATTAAATATTATTTAAAGAGACTACACTATGACATGTAGGCCATCTGAAGACCATATTCAGTGTGAACATGGTGCAACTGACTTTTCAATGAAGATCACTTGAGCTCACTCAACCTGTCTCTTGCTGTAATTGAAAGCCTACTGTAGAGAGTGTGGTGCATGTGCATTTTCTGCCTCCGAATTTCTCCTTTGAATACATCTTATGAAAAAAATAAATAAATAAATGTACTTCAATGTGTATTTTCACACACAACTCAGCACCGGATTTCCTTTATTTTGTATAAATGTAATGAAACAAGTGACCACTAGATGTCAGACATGTATCTTTTTTCTTTGTCTTTGTGATTACTTTTCAGTTTTATATGTGAAATACATGTGTTGTTTGTGTATCTTTATCTGTGTTTTATTGGCTATTTTGGCATTGACAATGCCATAACAGCTTAATCTAAATGTTTAATGTAAGATAAATGAAGTCAAAATGTAAGTTAATGTTAGCTGTCACTTTGTGGTTTTATTCTTATAAGTGATGTGTTGTTCTGCACATAGGCATCTCTGAGCATCAGAAGAAAATGTCCAAAATAAATGAATGTACAATAAATACATAAATAAACCATTCTTGTTGGATGCCCCTCTGTCTTTGTTTGGCATTAAACTGGCTTTTGCACTTCACTTTTTTCTTATGTGTGTGTTTCAATGATCTTCGACCCTTTTGCAAGCGGCGCAGCAGTCACACGGATACGATTTCAGTGAATAAATTTCATGCTGTCACGATTCCCGACAAAACATCAACACGGCGAATCCACTGACCACGTGGTACCGGGCCAAAAATACCAGCCAATCACGTATTTTGTAGTAGCAGCAGCGTTCGGTCAGCCAATCAGAAAAATGTAGTGAGTTACCAAGCAGCTCCCGTGACTAATGCCTGTCATATGACTGTGACACCCATGGAGACAGTTACAAGGAACAAGATTTGCTCTTGGATTTGAAAAGAAAAAGAGACTTTCTGTACCGACTTAATTTTGGTACAAAATGCCTCCGACTCTCTTCCAGAAACTTTTCAACAAGAGAAATGCGTTTTCGTCCCCTCCCCCGAGATGTAGCAAAGAAGACCCAGCTTTCAGGTATCTATGTTTGTGTGTGTGTGTGAGAATGTGTTTCTGGTTTGTGTGTACGTTAACGTTTTACGTGTGCAGGCTAATGTTTTTTTTTTTATTACTTTCGTTATGGCGTGAGGAGGAAGCATGGAGAGTTTTAACGTGGCATATGTATTTATCTCTCAGACACTTTACAGACCAGCACTGTTTAGTTTTGTGAAT
>JAQFJB010000006.1:18939956-18953158 GCA_029874875.1 Naso minor
TGACATGATAACTTAAATTTTGGAGCTTTTTCTGTTTTCTGTTTTCCAATTTATTTGGAAAGGGAGCCCAGGATGAATTTTATGGCTCAGAAATCATCACAGGACCCAATTAACGTTTAATTCGTGTACTGGGACAATCTCCAGTCCATTTACTGTGAACAAAGAAGTTAGTTAGTGATACTAAATCCTCTACTCTCCTCATTTATATGCATCTTTGATGGTGATCCTTCCTGTTTCTCATCAGCCAGACTGTAGAAAAACTGTCATTTCTCGAAAAGAGGCATGAATACAGATTTTAGAAAAGAAGACTTTACTACAAAAGACTGCAATTGTGAGCAAAAAGGGAGCCACAACATACCACCAGCCAACCTGGACCCTTCACCAATAGGATCAGACACACACTCGAGGTTTGGTCCATCAGTTTCCATTCACTTCCTGTCCGGTTCACGGCTCTTAATGGTCTGATTGCATCCCTCTCCTGGAATGTAACGGCACGAAGACACAAGGGATGGATTGACTGGGAGTGAGATGGAATTGATGCCAACCGCAGTGTGTAGTTTGCAGCACTCAGTTTGTGTGTTTATCACAGTCTGTCACTGCTGCAGTGCATGACTGCCCCCTGCAGACACTCCCTCCCTACTACAAGCTCAAGACGCCACGGATGATTTTTATTTTAGATTTCAAAATCTTGTTTCAGCATCATATCTCACCTCGCAAAAGTGTTTCAGAACCCCAAAAGGTTGACACGATGACCTGTTTTCATTAGTGTGTGATGCACAACACACACTCTTCTGGTTGATATGGGGAGATGTCATATGTCTGGTGTCGTCCCATCTCCAGTCATTTCCTTTTTGTTTGTCGTGGCATGACGTCTACATAGTCTTGTCCACCCCGACACCCTGAACTTGTCTTTAAGTCACGCTTCAATCTTCACGCCTCTTGCTTGCAGGAAGAAGAGGTGGAAGAGTTTAGGGTAAGTTTGTCCTGGTCCTGGTTTCATCCTGTTTCAGTCTGGACCAGTAGAAATTCAAATCCACCCTGCATCCAAACCACCATAAGCTCTGCATGCCTCCTCTTACTTTATTTGAGTGTACATGTGTGTCCGCCTGTGCTTGTGTGTAATTAACCTTTCCATTTGCAGTGCCCATTCACCTAAACCATACTAAGGTCCATCACTGACACACTCATTGTTTGCCCTGTTCATCAGAATCAATGTTTGAGTCACATAGTAGCAGTAAAATAATAAAATAATATCTAAGCACATTCAGATTGTCTGAAGTTTCGGTTTTGTATCTTTAACTGTAAGTTCAAATTCCAATTTCTAGTCAGTTATCTCTAAGAGCCCTACAAGGAACTTCTATCTGATATAAATCAGTTTAAATTTAATACTGATGCCTCATATCTTACCTACATCAGCAAATGAGACCATTGGCGAGAGGATTAGAGATTATTGTCTTTTTCAATGCTTTGCCCGGTTTGCTCAGTCATCGGAAATGATACGAAACACTTTAGGGCACACAGACCAGACGAGATGATTTATGGTTTACGAGCACTATCGATCAGCTGGTCTCTTTTTTAATATCTATGGTTGTAAGCAGGAGGATATTTTTCTTTAGATAATTTCAATATTTTTTGTTTATAGCTGAACTGGTATTGTGTAAATAAGTGGCACATTTCTTTCACTCTCTTCCAAAACAAATGCTCAAGCTAAGCAAGATCTTTACATGAGAAAGCAGTACCGCATTTGTCCATATGTGGCGCTACAATCAACACAAACTGATGAAAGTGCAGTGAAGTGATGAAAGTTCCGCAAAGGGGCTTTAAGGAACACAGTTGAAGGATTTTTTTTTTCTGGGGCTAAGGAGAAAATAAGACATAATCTAACAGGCCAAACAGTCAATAGAAAATTTCAGAGAGGTTTCGAGTGAGAGCAGAGAATATCATGTGCATACAAAGTAAAACAATCCCACATCGAAATCCATTCAGAACTGATTCAAGAGCTTTTGATCATATCTCCACCAGCAGATGGCGCTTGTCTATTCGTCACTCCATTTTAGATGTTCAATTTCCCCTGTCTTAATGAAACTTAAATTTTTAATAGAACACAGAGGAGAAATCCTCAGTGTTCTCAGAAAATTTTGAACTTCTGTATTTCCATAGCGACTAATTAACAAAATCTGCTGCTGACAAAGATAAAGTGATGTGATCGTAAAGCTGTAGAACAGTAACTGATTAGTCTTTGGTCTTTATTTAACATGGACAACACTCATCTCAAAAAGAGAACAGATGACTTATGGCAGTTTAAGATAATAGCTAATCTCCATCTGCAGAAACACACAGAACAATCACTAGACACAAAATCGTTCATTTACATGCAACACTGTTACTATGCAGTCTATCACAATTATACGACAAATCTACTAGCACACATCATTATTACCTCCTCAGTATGCATCAGATTGACCTTAAAGTGAGATTATGTGTCAGCTGCTGTTTACAAGGTCAAGAAAGAGCTCTGATGGCAAACTCTACTGATCTGCCAAATGAAGGCAAAATAAAAACAACCATGAAAAACATTTAGAGATACTATTTGACTCAGGTTTGGTGTTCGTTCATCTTTGCATCCTGGCATAATAATCCCCATATCGAATCTTGTGCATCTTTTGTTTCCTAACCCTTTTTGCCTCCATGTGACAGAATGTTCTGCTGTTCTATACTGTGTTAGCATGGCACACGAGCGAGAGCTGCCTCCCTCCCAGTTGCATGGTCCTGTTTTAAAATGCTCTGCTCCAGCCCAACATAAAGGCAGATTTTATAGTAGAAGAGGTGTTTGATAAGAGAGTAGCTGTGCCTGTTTTATCACTGATTGAACTTATTGTTGTTTGCTGTTTTTTCTTCCATCTTTCAATCTGCCTTTTTGTTTTCTGTCTTTGTCTTTATGCTTTTATTTGCGTTTCCTCTGTTCCTGTCTTCTTCATTTATCTCCCACTATTCTCTCTGACCTCTTATTTATCATTCCTTTATCTTCTGCTAATCCATCAACTCTTTTTCCATTTCTCTGACCTCTTTCAATTCCCTCCACATCCTGTGGGTCTTATTTTGCTCTCACCTCTGCTTTTCCTCGTCATTCTCCTCCCTTTTCCTTCCTCTGTCACTCTTCCCATCATCAGGTCACTGAGTCAAGGCAGCACAAACTCCAACATGCTGGACGTGCAGGGCGGCGCCCACAAGAAGCGAGTACGTCGCAGCTCGCTTCTCAACGCCAAGAAGCTGTACGAAGACGCTCAGATGGCAAGAAAGGTGAAGCAGTACCTGTCCAACCTGACGGTGGAGACAGACGAGGAGAAACACCAAATCATGTCCCTGCAGTGTGAGCCATCCTACAGCACCTGTGAGTAACACTGAGACCCACTGAGACTTCTGTGCTTTTCATTGAATCTTGCATTTGGTTGTCATAGTACATCCTAAAAGTTTCACTGTTGCATTTTTTATTTTTTTTTTGAAAGAAGTGGAAGATGTACTTTTATTGAAAAATACAAAAATACATTTGCATTTTTATCAAGCAAGCTGTAACACTGCTGGACAATAACTAATCTGCACAGGCTACATTTCTATGATTTGATGTCACTGCCACCTAGTGGATTTGCAGGTGTCCTGCACAAAAAAACACAAAAAAACAAGAAATAATCAATTGATAGGCACTGCAGTATGCCTATATAGTATCAATCAAATCCTCTGTAGGGTAAAATGTATGTATGTAGGACAATTTTTTAAAGTAGGCTTAAGCAGCCTTTTTGTCAAATTTAAAATTGACTGAAAATCATGATGCTCAAATTTCTTTTTTTGATGATCTAATTTGTATAAGAGCATTAGTTCTTCATCACAGCCATAGGAAAATTAATAATTGGCCATATTATTAATAAAATGCTTCATAATTTCATTACTGCAAGAGTGCCAAGGAACTGCAGAATGCTAAAGTGATTTGTTACTAAAAAAAACCCACTAACATAACTTTACACTGGATAAATTAACTGAATTAGTTTATAGTAGATAATTTTGAGATTGCTTTGACAGTTTTCATATTCTTCCTTCGGTTGTAGTGTCAAAGAACCTGAGTGAGAGACGATCTACCAAGTCAGACATGTCTCCAGTGTCTCTGCGATCAGCTCTGCCCTCTGGGAAAACACAGAACAGGGTGTCACAAGTCCTTCAGGTGCAGGTCCCACTGAACCCTCTACGAAAGAAGAGCACTGCCAAGGACATCGGCACACCAAGTCAGTGCACCTGCAGTATATTTCATATCATCATTATACTCGGTTATGTAGACTTATGCTTTACTTCCGTATGCTTTCTTGTATTTAAAATTTCATTTTAATTATCAAATCTTTCTTGTCCTCCTAAAGTGGTAAGTCCATAGAGAAGGAAAACTTCTACTTCCCAGTCTTGAATTATTGCTTGAGTAAAGCAGACTCCCCAGATAGTTTTCAGTTACCTATGTCTTTCCTTTTTCTTCTCCAGACTCCAACTCTCCCCAGGTGGTGAAGAAACCTCCAGTGAACTCAGCAGAGGAGTGGAGCGCCAAGAGACCATCTGATGACACTGTCTCTACCATCTCCTCCCTGCACTCCAGCCCAACGGTGTCGCCGCAAGGCTCCCCACGCAAAGGTGAAACTGCTACCTGTGTGCTTTCATCTGAGGAAGGTTACGCTAGTAACCTTGTCCTGGCCTGTCCTGACTCTGTGATAAAACAGGGCTACACCCATGAAGGTGTTCCTTTCACAAATGACTTGTTTTGGGTTGGTTGTTGTTTTTTTTTGCTGCAAGTTTTTCCATCACACAGCACAGCAGGTAATAGAAGTTGTTTACCTGTTGCAGGTGAGTTGTTAGCAGAGGGGCAGTTAGAACTTTTGTCTGCAGCTCACCTCACTGTCTCCGCTTGTATTCTTCCTCCCTACAGTGTTGGTAGACTTTTTTTTCACTGAAGAATAGCCACTAAAAAAGCTCATAAACTCGTTTTCATCAAGAAAACATGACTGACAGATGAAGTCGAATGTGATGAAACAGGAACATAAAGCAGTTGTCTGAAGTACAAAGAGGAACACAGCAGAGAAATGTAATATTAAATCACAGAGATTTATTTAGAGGCCAATGAAGTACTGAAAGCTGACCTGTTCAAACTGGTCATAAAACACTAATCAGAGCAGCATGAAAATGCCGATAGAAAAGCTTAAAAGGTGAAGAAGAGGATTTATTGAAGCAGTCATCAGGAACATGTCTGGAATTATTTCAATTCAAGGTTAATGTCACACTTTTCCCTCCATGAAACTGTTCAGAATGCACAGAAAACTTTTTCATCTGTAATGCATTTTTGTATTTCTTGCTGTAAATAGATAGTGAGATGGTTCTGCTTTGTCCTGAAATTCTTAAATATTAAACTACCCTCTTCTTTCAAGTCAAATAAATATCCCTTATTTGCATGTCTCATTCCTACTTTTCTTTTCTTTCTTCAGTGGGAGGCACGGTGAAGTCTCAGAACTCCAGCCAGATGAACTTGTCGGGATCTTCGTCGTCACTGACCAGTGACGCCAGCACAAAGGCTGTCAGCCTGCGCAGCTACGGCATAGGTGGGGCTCTCCTCCACAAGAGGATCGAACTGATGACCAGGCAGCACAGCCGAGAGAGAAGCAGGGAGAGGGAGAGTCAGAAAGAGGAAAAGAGAAATGAAGTGGAAAAGGAGACGGAGAAGATGCAGGAGGAGACAGAGGCAATTCAGAGAGGCTTGTTTCCTTCAGAGCAAAGCAGAGGGAGATCCAGGCTGCAGGACAATCAGAGAGCACAGGCAGATTCACAGCTAATGCTAAAGAGTGTAAGAGCAGGAAGGACAAGTACACACATGGCACATCCTGTGACGCATGCTGGGTCCCCTCTCAACGTGCAAGAATTGAGACCCTTGCCTCCATCACCTCTCACCCAGCCCCAACTAATGAGACCCAAACCCACAGAATCCCCCATCAGGGCCCGACTAATGTCACCCATCAGAATACTGAGAGAAAGGAGTCAGTCCAGGGAGAGGCCACGTGTGAACGGTGGGCAAGGAACTCAAGAGTTTGTGTCCTCCTCACCTCAGGATGAGAGACAAGAGCAGGCAGAGCAGAGAGCCAGGAGGTCGGGCAGCCCCAACCCCTTCGTTTGGCTCTGCAGGGACAGACACAGCAGGAGAAAGACCGTCTGACAGAGAGAACTCAGTCATCTACTTACTCTGAGAGAATGGAAGCTTGCAGTGTGAATTTTGTTTAGAGGTTGATGGTCGATTACATTTCTGTATCAGATGACAGGCTGTTGAACATTTTATTTAAGAGGCATAAAAGCAAATGTTAGTGATAGAAAAGAGTCTCATATCCACCATGAGTCAGAGAAAGGTGACGTTAGAGTTTTTTCATACAACATTTGAGGCAGATAAGATAAAAAAGATCTTGTTTTTGGCTGTTATGATAAATGAAAAATCATTTGGTTTGTTGTTTGAGTTTCTCCCAACAGTTCTTTGTTTGTGGACATAATGATTTGTATTTTTCAATGTTGCAATGTCAACAAACAGAAAATGTAGCAAAATTTGTTTTTGTTTAAGCCAAAATCAACTTTTTATTCCCAAAAAGACTCTTTTGAGATCCAGTTTTGAAATTCATTTTTGCTAGAGGATCTGTTTTTTTGTTGATCATTGTTGGTTTTGTCATGTGACTTTCCTCTGTAGTGTGCAGTAGCTTATTGCCTTGTTCATTTAGTTCCCCTGTAGTCACAAATAATGTTTGGTTCAGCAGGTGTTTGTCATATGAAGTTTAATCTGTGACCTTTGCGCCGTCCTTCTGTTTTAGTTCAACTTCACAGCCTCTCGGTTTCTAAAACCATCTGCTGTACCGTGTAAGCGTTGATGGAGAGAACAGTGTTAATTTAAAACTATTTTCCTATTAAAAAGGGAACACAGACTTCAAATTGTCTCCCCATATTCTCAAATCAGCATTCCCTTTTACAATTCTCTTTTTATTCATCATTATAATCTGCATTTCACTTCACCTTTCAAACTAAACGTTCTTAATGTTTCTCTCTCCTGCCGTCTGTCCAGGGTACAGCCTCCTACCAGCCGGTAAAGCAGACAACCTGTCTGACTCCAGTCACAGCGAGATCTCCTCCCGCTCGAGTATCTGCTCGGTTGACTCTGTACCGGCTCCCGGGCTTGAAGAACGATGTATTAGCAGCAACAGGACCTGCGCTGCCACCGCTGCTGCTATTACTGCTACAACTGCTTTGACGACGGCTGCTGCGGTTGTTGAGAGCACAGCAGCAACACATGCACACTTAAATGCTGATTACCACCAGCCCAGCACAAGGTACTTCAGTTCAGTTTATCCAAGCTGTCTGTTCAAACTACATAACTTATCAAGATGAAGGTTACTTTATCCAACATTTAAACACTTTTTACTTTGTCCAGATAGCATATCATTACTGGGCCCCAACCAATCTGAGATTTTTGGAGCCAATATTTGGGAGAAAGAAAATTCCAATATATTGGATATCATAAATGTGGTCTTCAAATACTTCTGACAAAGATATGTAATGAAGGCAGGATATCGTATATTTTAACAAACTCTACTCCAAACAGCAGTGCACTGAACAGTAAATATTTTTTAATTTATGTAATAACAAACCACCCTCTGCTGGACAAACTACCTAATTACATCATTTTAAATCACTAGTCCAAACATTTTTTCCAGCTTTAAAAAAATGTTAAATATCTGTGCATATTGGAGAATTTATAAGCTGATATCAGTATATCTGTGGTAGGCCAATTCGGTTGATATTATCAGTAAACTGACATATTGGTTGGACCCAAATCATAACCTTATCTTGGCGAAAACTAATTTGTATTGGGCAAATCTTTTTTCCCCGTCACCTCTCACTTAATTGATCATCAGACGCCTGCAACATGAGCATCAAGGCACCACACGTACTCCATCCGCCACTCCTCCATCTCCTCTCCCAGCTGGACTCCTAATATCTTCTTTCCTCATTAAAACTCAGAGAACAGAAAGTCATAAAACACGGCAGGTTTTTATTAGCATCCCACATTTACTGCCCTTTTCTCTCCTCCTTTTCTCCGTTAACGTATCAGTTTTCACTCAGGCGGCTTTTTAATCTGCGCAAGTAAACAACACACTTTTTTTATTGTCTTCTGTTTGTTTATTGTTCTTACATGATCAGGCAATTCTGTCTCACAAAGTGGGGACTATAAAATATGGCCGGTTGCAATAATCTGTCTGCTTGCAGGATGTTATATTACCTCGGCAGCCTTGCTGTATATCGACGGCCTGCTTTATGAAATATGGCTCAGTTTCATTGAGTGGCTTGTTTGTTCGGTAAAACAGTGTCAGCGAATCAAACAGCTGCTTTATGAAATGCTGCTGAGAGAAAACTTTTTTTAAAGCCCAACAAAGTGATTTATCATGTAGGAAATGTTGGCAAATGTTTGTTTGTGTTTTTTGTGTACAGATGAGGCATAAACTTTAATGGCTGAACATAAACAGAAACCATTTTTGAAACTTCAGAAAATCTGTAAAATAACTTCTATAGCGACACTTTGGTAAAATGTTGCAGATTGTGTAGAGACAACACAGATCATTTGTGTAATATTTACTTTATTTTAGTTTCATGTGTCTTTGTATTTGTTTTTTTGACTCTCAAACCCACACGTCCTCCAGCCAGTAGCTTCTTATAGTTGTTGATCTTCTTCTTTTGCTGTCTTCCTCTCTTTCTCTCTTCATTGTCAGTTTATTTCAGCATTACTTGCCTGTTACCTCCACTTAACAGATTGCTAAAATCTTGTGCTTCAAAGTTTTCTTTTTACCTTGTTCTGTGAAGTAGTTTTGAGCTTTGCTGCTTGTTCTTTCACACTAAATTCACTGAAAAGGAACAAAGGAAACCTGGTTATTCAGCTCATTGTTTGCCTGAATCAAACAGTACCCAGGTTTCCAGTTCATTTCAGTGAAAATGTGTCGACATTGAGCCACTAAAAACAATTTCTTTACTGAGTTCCTTAATACTTATAAAGAATCTTTGAACTCCTGAATGTGTAACAAGTGTCTCAGAGAAAGTACATTAATTAAACTAAAGTAAATATTCTGGAATAAGCCAAAGAGTAAATTTTCACCTGTTCATTGTTACACTCTGTCACTTTTTCCTGCAGTAATTCCTCATCTTTGGCTCGAGGATACGTAGCACGAGCCTCCACCTTCACCTCCTCCACCTCGACAGAGGAGCTGACCCCTGACCACACCTCTCTGGACTCAGTGGCCGACAGCGGCCGTGGCAGCTGGACGTCTTGCTCCTCCAACTCCCACGACTCCTTCCAGAGCCTGCCCCCCTCCTCCTGCCGGCCCTGGGACCACGGCATCCACGGGCACCCGCTCTCCCTCCCGCACACACACTTGGGCGGCTTTAAGCACACGCAGCTGGCCGGGCCAATAGCAGAGATTGAGGCCGCCACTCAGGCGTGGACGAGCGACGCTGCTGCCATCAAACAGCACTCTAGAAACTCCAGCTCAGATCTGTCTAATCAGTCGCCACAGAGCTGGGCGTCGTCCAGCTCGCTGTCGGACACCTACGAGGGGAATTACGGGACGATAAAACGGCGAAACACCTCGGAGCACCCCTCCTCGCCCACCAACGAGGAGGGAGGACAAAGCACAGACCCCGCCTACAAAACGGTGACGTCAAGCACAGAGAAAGGCCTGATAGGTGAGGGCTCAGGTTGTGAGTCTGATTCCCTGTAAACACGGTGTGACAGTGGTCAACTCTGTCGCTACATATGGGCGTCTGTTGAGGGGTGTGTGTTTGTCTGGATAGTTGTACAGTATATAGTCTTCGCCATTACACAGTTAATTGTGTCAAGTTGTTTTAGGTGAATTACTGCAGCCGTCTGTTGCTTCACTTGCTGTCAGCAGTTGAGTGAACAACAAGCAATGGCTGCACTTTAGCATATCTGTGATCTTGGAGTAAAATCCCAAACACATCTCAATTTGCCGCTGTTTCCATCTGACAAGAGTTATGAAGGATCCTCATCAGCTAGAGTGCAAATTTGTATTTAGGATCCACCATTAAACTTTCATAGTAAACTAATAGACCGTGCAGTTGCTACTTTTATGAGGAAGGAAAAACTTCTTGCAGAGTCACAGAGGAAGACAGTGTTCTGTACAAACAATGAATCCCTCGTCCTTTAAGTAGATCTGCAGAAAATTTGATAATTTTGATAATCGATCAATCATTTCAGAAGATCGTTTTCTGCCTCTCAGTGTGAGAATTATCTTGCTTGACATCACATGTGAATTAATTATCAGTCAGACAAAACATGCAATCTACAGCTGTCACTAGGGAAAAATTCTTATTGGCATTATTGTGACTCAGTTCTGAGCCAAACTGAATTGATTGATCTGGTAAACAATCAATAGATTATTCAATGATGAAAGTAATTGTTAGTTGCAGCTGTGGTTCTGTGTGTATCCGCTGCAGCCATCCATCTCCTTGGTTGTGTATTTTCCTTTTAATTTTCAACACGTTTTACTGCATGTATAGATGTCTATTTTATTTGTGAAACATCACATTGATTTAATTTTTTCATTATTTTCTTTTGTTTCTCCCCTTCTCACAAAACTCCCTACATACCTCCTTTCTGGCATCATATTTTCCCTCATCACTCCTCACTCCCCCCCTCCTTCTTTCCTCCACCCCTCCTTTCTTTTGGTTTACACCTCCACCCAGTGTACTGTGTCACCTCCCCCACCAAGGATGAGCGTTACCGAGCTCCCCCTCCCACCCCTCCAGGCTACCAGGGTCTTGCTCTGGGGGATCTCGGCCTCACGGACGGAGGGGTAGGTGGGCAAGGATGTCCCCTGCCCAGGCCTCCTCACCTCAAACCTCCGGACTACAGCGTGGCCCTGCAGAGGAGCAAACTCCTGCAGAGCCCTGGAGCAGCCGGTGGTCTGGCCGAGGCACGGAGGCTTGCTGCTAATCATCACCTCCAGCACCAAGAAGCACGGGCAGGCAGCTCTACGCAGGGCCACTCCAGACCGCCCAGCCTCTGCCTCCCGACACAGGAGCTGGCTGACAGTGAGGATGGTACGTCCTACAAGATGGTGAAATGATTGTAACCGTGATTTGAAAAAGTAACTAAACCACTCTTTTCAGCTGAAAATCGAGGCTTAGAAGTATTAAGTAGTGTTTTTGATTGATTCAGGTCTTAATCTTGACATTTTAGTGCAAATTAACTGACTTTTCCATATTCTTTTACAAATGTGTGTAGTGACTGCCACGTACTGCTTAAAACACTGCATCGCAAGGGAATTTTTGATGCATTTTAATTGGTTGATGAAGTGAAATGTGATGTCACCTGCGCCAAGACACTTTCTTCAGGCTGAGACCAGTTGCTAGGCAACCAGATGATTCTAGATGCATTTTTTGATGTCAGGAATGAGGCACTTCAGCCAGAACTCTGAGGGTTTAGTTAAACTTAATTGGTGTTTTTTGAATGACTGCAAGCTTACAGTATACCAAAATTCAGGATATGTTTTGACTAGTTGCTCCAGTAAAGATTAGTTTAGTTTGTTTGCTTTTACATTGGCAAGTTATCATTAGTGTTCTCATTTAGTGCCAAATTAGTTTCTGAGGTCTAACAACCAAAGAAAAAAGAAAAGAGCAAAATATTTAAGCAATATGATTTGAATTTGAATTTATTTTAGGATTAAATATAGATTTAATATCACACAAGAGAGAGTGATGTTGTACTGTAATATCGTCACGGCTGTGATTGTCTTCGGGACTCGGCCTGCGGCCTTGTGCCTCCAACCAAAACAAGTGCCTCATTCCCGAAATTTAAAAAAATGCATCTAGAATCCTCTGGTTGCCTGGCAGCTGGTCTCAGCCTGAAGATAGTGTCTTGGTGACATCACGTTTCACCTTATCAGTCAATTAAAACACATCAAAAATTGCCTTGCAATAGCAGTGTTTTAACCAGTACATGGCAGTCATTACGCACATGTATAACAGAATATGGAAAAGTCAGTTGATTTGCACTAAAATGTCAAGAACCACAGCCGTGACGATATTACAGTACAACATCACGACCTTGAGTGTGATATTGCTTTTATACAACAGTTCAACAACAGTTTAAATAGTGATGCTGAGTAAGAAAATGTTGAAGAAAGGTGACATAATAGATTATTTAAGTATTTTATTTGGCTCCACCAAAACCAGTTCCCTCAGGATTAGACTCTCACTGTTGCCTTGGCAACGCAGCGCACACAGGCTGCTGCTGCGCCAGGCACTCACAGCAGACACTATGTTACTTTGTATCAGTATACAATAAGTGTCGGGTGAAAGCAGAGTTGACTGTGGCTTGACAGGCCGATTCCAAGGACTGATCTGATGGTATGAGGCTCCGTCTTTTTCTGCTGTCCATGGATGGCTTCCAGCAACTTTTCAATGAGCTCTCAGACCTGCAAGACAAACATCATTTTTTAAGGGTGCAACTATCATTAGGCCTAATTAGTATCACACATCGCCATCGCGACTCAAGAGTAATATTACATAGTTAAAGCAACATCTTACTGGTGCCCATGGTCGTCATGATCTCCCTCACTTCAAGTACTGCATCTGACAGCTTCTGGATGGCAGCGGCACTGAGGATGTGATTGGTGTAAACAGCCTGTGTCCCCGCCTCCTTGCACATCTTGGGGAGCATCTGTGCCAGTATGTTGATTCCCAGCGGAGCTGCGGTGTACCACATGCTGTCTGTGGGAGCCACTGTCATCCTAGGTTTCAGATAGAGGGCTTTTGTGTCGGGTGGGATTTTGCGGGGCCACTGGGCAGAGGGGGTTGCCTGGATCCTCATACATGGCACCTCTCCTGTTTTCTCTGTCTCTCTCCAATGGGTCCTTATGATTTTTAGTTTCCCTGTAGAAGAACATGGTGAAATACCGGGCACCATTTTCATCATTTTTTAAGACAAAAGAGTCAGATTTAAGGGCCCTGTTCCACTCCTTCCCTTGCTGTCCAAAATGTAACTGGAGGTTGTACCAGACCTTGTTAAAGGGATAATCTGGCGTAAAATGATCCCAGGGTCTTTTTCTGAACGGACACCTCATCAAAGAAGACATCCA
>JAQFJB010000006.1:18971535-18983218 GCA_029874875.1 Naso minor
ATTGTGAATGTGTCACTGGACTCTGGATTATTAAATTCATATATACATTTTGGAAAAAGGGGCTTAAAAATGATTAAAAATAGTTATTCTCTATAATTATCTGTAACATAGCTAATATATTTTTGCCTGCTGCTTGCTTGTTTTAAGATTTCCTCCTTTTCAAGATTATTTTATTTACTGCAATGGCTGGGAAAGGTCACATGGCCGATGGTGTTTGACCCTCATGTGGTGGACTCATTACCTGGAGGCCAGCTTTGTGTCTAAAGATGGTTTGGTTGGTGGGTGTTTATTAGGTCCTGTTGTGTAAACGTTGACGTTTCCTTGGGGGGGGGGACAAGGTCAGAGCCATGAGAGTTAGCTAACAGGAATGTTTGTCACACAATACTGAAGAAGTGTACTCAAATTTGTCATTCTGGGTGCACTTTCAAAATTTAATTTCCTGATTATGATTTACTGAAAATACTGTTATGAATGTGCCGTCTGTTAATTTCTCTCCTGCTGTCTCTCCGTTTCTTTCAGCACTCTCTTCAGATATGGCTGCTTCCCTTCATTACAGCATGTGGCTAGTTTCAGAGTAGCTGTAATATATTGAGGTAAAACCTGTGATGTGTTGTCATCCTTATCCTTTAAAAGCTTCCAAACTTCAACTGCAGAGTCGCATTTCTTTCACAGTGAACAGATTAGATGGAGCACACACTTATTCAAGTTTGGAATCAAAAGGTCAGTCTTTTGTGCAAAACTGACATATTGAAGGAGATTTGAAGTTAAAAATTCCTACTCAAGACTTTTCTTTTATTTTGATTCTAGCTTTCTCTTATTCCCTTCCTCTCTCTTTCAGTTTGAATGAATGTTATGAGTAGGATTTTTGGATATATGGAAGACTACAGTGCCTGGAGGCATCTACTTCAACTTACAAGCCTGTCTGTGTTTTCAAACCAGCTTTCATATCTTTTAGACGGAGACACAAGCACACACACGCACACACGCACACACATACACACAGTGGTGGTGGTGGTGGTGGTGGACTTCAGTACGGTGGCCCTGAAGTGCTAATCACAGTCACAAAATAAGACCACAACTGCAAAAAGTAAAACACAACAACAAATCACAAAACACAATTGGAAATGGGAAACACGACCACAAAAAGAAAAAACACAACAACAAAAAGAAGAAACACAACAACAACCAAAAAAAGCACAACAAAAAGACACACAACCTCAAAAAGAAAAACACAACTGCAAAAAAGGCAAAAAATTGTTTTTTTCATAATTACTGATGGCTAATTTGTTAACTAGCCTGATCTTGAATTCACCATTTCTGTTGAAATTTTTGTTGTTGTTTTTTTATCTACTTGCTGTTGTGTTCTTCTTTTTGCAGTCATGTTTTTCCTTTTCCCAGTTTTTGTTTTCCTTTTTGCAGTTGTTTTTTCTTTTTGTCGTGTTTTTTCCTTTTTGCACTTGTTTTCATTTTGTGATTGTGATTGGCACTTCAGGGCCCCCGTACCTTGAACTTGGTTTTATTATTACTTTTTGTCACCAGTTGGCTTTGACTGGACCTCACAGGTGCGCAGTGACTTATAGGATTTTAATTTGTGATTGTGCAGCATTTGAAATGTGTGTGGGTGCGCGTATAGCTGACTTAATTTGACTCAAACCAGTGAAGAATTATGTTTTCAGTGTTGTTAAGATGCACAGTGCCTCTCTGCCCTCCCTTAGTGTTGCACAGGAGGGAATAATATGTCAAATCCCATTAGCAGGTAGACTGTGACATCTTCAGTGTGCTGCTTATGCCTTAACCACCCGTGTTTGTGTGTGTGAAAATGGAGAACATGGTTGTTTATTTATGTTTATGTATGCATTTGTTTGTATCTCACTGTGAATATGCTTATGTGCTTCCTATAGCATTTTGTATGCATTAGCGTATGGGCACCAGTCAAACAGCAGGCGGTTAGCATGCACTGGCTGTGGGTCCAGATTACTCTTGTGATTGATGTAGCCGTGTGCAGACTGGATTTGGAGCTGTGCACTGAAATGGATCGGCCATTCCCTGCATTCTATTTCCTCCTCATCAGCCTCTCCCTTGTTTTCCTCTTTATTCTCCCACCCGCTTGTTGTTTGACTCTTTTCTGTCTGAGACCATAATCTTTGAGGAGTAAAGGCAAAAACCTTAATTTCATCCAGAAAGCAGAGTCTCGGCTTCTTTAAATTGTGTTCCTGTGAACAGACTTGTTGATGGTTGAGCTCTTGAGTGTGTATGTGAGTCGGCTCGGGCGGCTGCATTGTTAACAGTGACCTTGGTAAGCGCTAAACTTTGGCTTTTCTTTAGTTCAGAATCTGTTTTGAAAACGAGGAAAATCTATTGATAACAATTTTGAGGAATAATTAAATGTCCTTTTTCAAGATGTTGTTTAGAGAAAATCTTATCCAGCAGTAGATGTCAAAGATTTTGTTGATTTATCTGAGATTTATCGCACATATGAGGATTTGCTGCTTTTCATTGTAAGCTGAATGTCTTTGGTTGCAGCAACCCGATAGACAAACGCTCTGGGGGCCAGCATCAATATTTTTTTGGTTCACTCAAAATTACTGGCCTGTCTTCCCATTGCTGATCTACAGTGTCTGGGAGTAACTAGTTACGTGTAACAAAATAAATGTGACTGTAAACAGTTACTGAGAAAGAATGTGTAATTAAATGTTACTTATGAAAATGTTAATGATTACAAAGGGGAATTACATCTGAATACGTTCTATAAAAATCTTCGACTATATGTTGAATAATATTCATTTGTTGGTTTTGATGATTTTCGATTGGCACTATGCCGCCTTTTGTCATTTCCAGTCAAGGTTTGATGCTGTTCTGATGCTTTCGATGGACGCTGCAAATTCAGACAAGAGAGCCAAACTTCTGCCACTAACACTGCCTGGTTCAGACATTCGAAAATGGTGAACAGTTGGAAAACTTTTGTCAGAAAATTAGAAAAGTAATCAAAAAGTAATCAAATGTAATAAGTTACATTACTTTGATAAAGTAATCACAATTGTTACATTTCAAATAACATTTTAAATGGGGTAACTAGTAATCTGTAACCTATTACATTTACAAAGTATCCTTCCCAACTCTGCTGATCTGTCTGCTGCTGATGAGATATTTAAGGACTTTGCAAATGATGAAGGCTCTTATTTTTTAAAATGATTCCTTGTAAAGTTACATCACAGCTCCTGTTACGTTTCTATGTTTACTTCTCTTTTTCTTTGCTAACTGGTTTTCACACCATCTCAATGGCGACTTATGATGTTAAGGTGTTCCAACTGCATCAGGTCAGCCTAACATAGCTGGAAGCTTACTGTGACTGTAATTATTAACATCGGTGTCATCAAACTATTTTTCTCCTTTTGTTTTCTACTTAGATGAGCCTGAGAAAATAAGATTGATGTTATTTTGCACTCATCAGGAAAAGTCACTGCTGCCTGTGCTGTTATTTGAAGCTGTGCTGCCTTTACTTGCAAGTTAAATCTTTTTCTCAGTGTTTGTTTTCTTTCTCTCTGCGTTGAAATGGTACAATGCATCCCAGGCGCTTTGTGATTAACTTTCATTCAAATCTTGTAACAGACCTACAGGCTGTGTGATTACTTAGATACAGTGGAGATAACAGCACATGGCAACTGCAAACAACTGGGATCAGTTTAATGTGAGCACGACGCAGGACAAAAATGCAGAGCGAATGGGTTGGGAGTGTTTTTAAGGCTTGATATTCTTCAAAACTATAGGTGCTGATCACCTGCACCCCTTCCTTCTTTTACAATTTGTTGGTGTGACTGTGTGTGTGTGTGTGTGTGCTTGTGTGTGAGACGTTAGAAGGGCAAGTGGAGGTGAATTATCACCTCGTCGTGCTCTGTTTAATCTGGTTGAGACTGTATGCCTCTGGCTAGGATACACACCCACACACACACACACCCTAGCCCATCAGTGACCCGTGTATAGCATTCAGCCATTTGGAGTAATTTCAATGCAACAGTAATTTTCCTTCAGGCGAACAAAGGCTCTTGATCTGCTCAGGGGCACATACAATTTTCTGCAATCTGAAGTCTCTGTGTCTCCACTTGTGACTGATAGACTCGGTCATCCAACTCTCTCCTCTAGATGTCTCGTATTCCTTTTTATTTCAGTGTCCTTTGTCTTATGTGCCAATGGCTCTCAGTCTCTTTATTCTTTTGTCTCTCCTTTTGTCACCTCAGATTGTAGAGGACATATTTTGGAAAAGGTTTTAGATCATTGACACGTATGTGGTGTAGAGGAATTGGTGGTAAAAGTGCACTAACGGTTATTAAAAGGAAGCTCTTCTTCTTCTTCCAGTGTTGGCAAAACTAGGTGAGTGTTTGGAACATTTAAATATTTAGTCTACTGAAAAAATAGTTTACTTGAAAGAAAAAGCTTCTTACTTGTACCCAGCTGTCTCCCCTGCATTTAGAGCAGAAACTCAACAGAAAATCAATCACTAACTAATTTGTTTATCAATAAATGTCTTCAGTCATTTTATGAAGAGAAAATATGCAAAACCTTCCCTAATACAGCTTCAAAAATGGTCAAGATTTCCTGTTTTTTTGTTGTTGTTTTTTTTTGGTCTTTGTAATAATTAACTGCACACTTTTTGATGAATTATTGTGTCAGACTAAACTCACTGGTTTGGTGTTTTGTTTTGGAAGTCAAATGACCAAGTCTTCGTCAGTCCAGGCAGGACTAAACCTGCGGTTTCCATTGCCAATTTTACATTTGAGGGTTGAGACAGACATGCTTTTAGAGATCGTGTCACAGACTTCTACTACCACTGCTAGACACACATTTTTACAACAGCGAGCTACATTGTGGGTTGAATATTGCTAGGCCATGCAGCGTGTTGCGCTGAAAGTCTATAAGAATTGTGTGTAGGCTCACGCAAAATATTTTTCTGGCTGGGCCACTCAGGGTTTGCTTCTGGGCCACATGTGGCCCATTGGCTGCCAGCTGAATATAGGCCTGTTCTAGACCATCTGAACTCGTGACTCTTAATGATATAACATGATATTAATGTAGACATATGAATTTAGTGTGGCGCTAAGCTAACAAAAAAAACCCACTCAAATCTTTACACTGGACAGCAAAATTTGTCTTGTCTTACAAAACTCTGAGTTGGGTCCATTCCTACTTATCGCCTGCTAAATTACCCAAGATTCTGTGGACGGGCAGCTCTGTCTGTGCTGCTACAGTAACTCAGTGGCAGACGGAGAAGCTCATTTTGCACATTGAAGTGCTTCACAACCCTGGATGACTGGACTCCACTCCAGCTCTGACCCTACCGTGAGAATGAGAGTAGGTTTGGGACGATTAGAAAATTTCATGTCACTATTATTGTGGCCAAAATAATTGCAATATACAATATAATCACTATAATTTAAAATAATCTATTTAAAAAAATCTTTAAAAAATGTGAAATAATCAAAAATATATAGAGATATATTAAAAAAACAAAGAAATTGGAAAAAGAGTGACAATAAAACATACTGTCATCACTTTTCCTTACAACCTTTGTTGAATCATGTTAGGGGACACATCTTGGTAAGTAAATAAATAAGGTAATGATAAATTATAAGGTATCTCTGTATAAATAAAAGATAAATAAACAAATACTGTGAGTGAGTCTACTCTGTTCTATAAAGTCCAGCTTGCATTGTAGTGTGGACCATTCACTAGCATGAATAGTGAGGATTACATCAGGTTATTCATAGCAGACACTTCAATTCATGATTTTGACATTTATGCGATTAAGTGAAATTCATGACGATTAAATTCTTGCGCTTTTATCGCGATAAACGATTAAAAATGATCATCGTCACATCCCAAAATGAAATACGTTCTATGTCATCTGTGTTAGAGGAGAAATTAAATTGCCCTCCTTGATAACTGATCTGCTACTCAGACATTTTGAATGTACTCATCTGGAGATCGTCTGGCTGCAAACGAATGCAGTTTTTCTGCAGCTCCCTGCTTTAGATTCTTAACTCGAGTCCACCCAGTTCAAACATAACTCTCTGCTGACCACTGAGCAACTTGAAGATTGACTTTGTCCAAGGGTACGCCAGCAGTCATAGCTTTATTATACGATGCTCTACAACAAATATTTTCTAACCTTTAGCTCTATGATCTGGGTGCTCCCGTCAGTCCTTGTTTGGTTCAAACCTCTTCCACTCCCTCATGTTATTGTAATATTTTTCATCAAAGTTTTTTTTCTTGCTCAAAGATCTGCACTGACTGTTTTGAACTGTCGGATTAAAGCTAGATCCCACCACACTCTGACCATTGGAGCTGCAAGACGGGAACTGACCGTGACCCCCTGGAGTATTGGGGCTCTGGGCTTTAACTTCTACTTGAAATGACCTACATCACATCAATAACCTGTAGTACCTAAAGTGATATATGTTCAGGTGCTTTATCTGTCTTACTCTCTTATTTACTGAAAGTTTGTTGAAGCTTTTGCTAAAATATATTAAAGCACTGTTTTGTTGTGCATTAAAGCAAATTCTCAGTACTTTACTAGCTCTGTTGTGTACTGATGTGAGGTCTTATGTGACATTTCCAGGCAATCAATATTTTGTTTGTGTGTGGCATTTACAAGCAGTTTATAATTTGATATGGCTGCACATTTAATGGTTCTGACCAGAGTGTACCACAGAGTTGAACCAGTGATCCAAACTGTAGAAATCTCCAGATAACACACACTGATTACACACCATATAGAGATGTGTTCTGCTCACTTCCATAAAATCTGGGCAGCCTTTTAAGATGGAGCCATGCAGCAAATACCAGAATGCCCATGGGGCCGTGGAAAAGTAAATTAATCCATGACCTTGATCTGGAAAGGTTGAGGCATTGTCAGGCTTGTGGTGTTTCACACGGACCTGACAGTCTTGTTATAAATGAAACACAGAGTTATTTACCAGTACACAGTCTGATATAAGCAATCATTGTTCTGCATTGGGAGAGATCTTTATTAAAAAGCCAGATTGAATGTTGGAGGGAAATAGTGGGTGAGAGTGGGTGAGATGTGATCAAGAGGCCACGTGGCATTCCTATTCTGGTTTCGACCGTGCTATGCATAAAGGATGACTGATCCCTCTGGCATCGAGGAGCACTTATTTCATATGGGCTCATTTAATTTCAAAGTGATTTTCTAAAGTAATTTAGTAGCTATTTTCCTTGTAGCTACCTTGCTGAATGTCCACCACAGTGAACCTTTTTGCTGCTTTTATTTTGTTAAAAATTGTCATTTAGAACTGCAGTTACAAGAATAATTAAGGTCAAGCAAAGAGATCAAAGGGACGCAGTTTCACAACTGCAGCTCTATCTTGAAAACCTTCAATTATTTTGTTATTCAAGAAAATATTGATCTAATGATGGTGGTTTTATTTGTATATTTGCTTGTTTATTTTTTGCTTTTTTGCAAGTTTTTTTCATGCAGCTAGTAAATTTTGCATGATAGAGACAGCACCTCCACAGAGACCTGTCACAGTAACTACTTCTGTTGGACATTCTGTCCCAGAAATAATTGGAGGTGCTGACTGAGCCCAATCAGGCTCATGAAACTCCAACATAGAGAGAAGATGATGAGCAGGCACAAGCTGTGTGACTAAAAACGTGTCTCAGCATAATATTTTCTGTTCTTTTGGCTAAGGCGCATTGAAAAACACAAACAATACTGTACCCAAGTTTTATAATGGTGGGTAAAATCCTGCTAGTTATTCTGGCGTTTGCTAAATGTTGACATAGTTATAGACACACATCAGAATCCCCTTTTCTAATCCGAAAAGTTAAAAAATTCTGCTGTACATCTGAAATGAGATTCTTGGAGGTCCTGTCCAATGCACTGTTGCTTTGATTAATGACGGGTGCATGTGTTTGTGTGAGTGTGCTCATTGCTCAGCTCAGGTGGTCTGGTCAGACTTTGCTGCTCGAGGTTGCAGCACCTCAGTTCTGCCAATTAAGAGAAAGTGGGTGTGAGGATGTGGAAGGTGTGGGAAGGAAAGAAGAGAGACTGGGAGAGGGTGCAAGACCCTCCGAGACAGGAGGTGAAGGGTGCAGGAAAGAGGGAGCTGCTGAGGGGATAAGTCAACACCATCAGTGCTTGCTGAGGAGTATCATGGGTGAACAGAAATCGCAGTTTCATTGACCCTTGCTTGGTGGTGGTTTTCTTTAGTTAACAAGAAAGCTCCCTCTCTCCTTCCTCTTTAACTTTTAACTGAAGCTGTGAATACTGTGACCTGTTCCTCACTTACGTACACACACCCACACACAATTGTCACAGTCCCACAGTTTGCCACCGCCTGCAAAGCCTACACACTCTGTACCACCTGCATTATTGAAATAAACCTGTCACTGCAAAAGTAGGGGGGCCAGGCCCAGATCAAACAGCAGCCAGTGTGACAGAGACGAGGGGGGGCCCTGCTGAACTAGAAAGACCGAGCTCACAGCGGGACTGTGAAAATGACTTTTTGGTAACAGTTGGAAGAAAGTTAAGAGGTTTTTTTTTTCTATCCTTGTAAAAGGGACAGTTGATCCCAAAGTAGAACTCTGTAGTCTTGAGTCGAAAAATCTTGGATAGATTGTTTTTGTAAGCCGAACCACACAAAGAAGAGCAGTTTACATTCTACCAATGTTTATCTCTTTATATTTGTATGTCATGCTAGATTTAACTATCCTGAGTGTATTTCTATTATGAACAAACATGGTAAAGATTGAAGGAGAATGTGAGAAACCTGTCTTTCTTCTCCTGCACCTTGAAAGTGCCACAACTTTCACTTTGTTTGTGGTCTGACAGGAGAGCACAGCTGTTCAACTGGCAGATTGCTATCACATACGGGTGGTGGAGGTGAGAGGGAGGGACAGGAGAAAAGACAAGAGAAAGGTGCTGAGAGTGAAGAGTGAGTGAGGCAGGAAAAAGCCTTTGAGAAATAAAGGATGAGAAATGTGTAATCAAGACAGGAAAATGACAAGATAGAAGAGAGAGACATTAAAAGGCAAAACACTGACAGATTAAAGGGCCACAGAGACAAAAGTAGGTGCAAGTGTTGGAAAAAAAAGAAAAGAAAAAAGCTGATGATGAAAGATATATGGAAATTATGCAAAAGAATCCCAAAACAGGATAGTCGTCAATGCATTTGCTTTGTAACTTTCTAGACATTGCAATGATTTATCTTGTAGTGGTGGTATTTTTATGTGAGTATCTAAAGTCATAAAAGCAAAAAGTGGCAAAAGTAGCTAATGGGTCAGTGCAGAGAGAGAGAGAGAAAGGAGGACGACACCGATGGATGCAAAGTGAAGAGTAACTGAGAGCTGTCTTCTATTTGACTTTGGCTTTGTGGACCTCCTGCCGAGACCTCAGTTCACAGGCTGTATATGCGTCTTGACTTCTTGATTTTTCAAAAATGATTTTCTTCTCTTGTTCTGCCATGACCTGTTTTTCTTCTTAAGGCCTTTTCACTCCGCCGTGCAGCAATTCACTGCCTCCATTTACTTCAGTGACTGAAGGGCTGTAGAGGGGAAGACCAAGAAGCGGCTTTGCCCTGCCACTGAGAGTTCACCATGTTGAACTTCTGTCGGTAGCTTCACAGGTCTGAAAGCAAACATGGAGGAGCTCGTAATGCTGTCTGAGTGTTTTGAGCTGTACAACACAGCTCTGCCGTTGTACAAAGACAACCAAAAGAAAAACTGGGCATGGGACAACATTTCTACCAAACTGCAGATGACGGTTAAATAACCCAGACATGTAGAAATCATTGGTATAATTTTTTTCTTGTCACATTATGAAGCTAATGGTACTCGTGCCTTGTGTGTACTGTCCCAACGCCGAAGTTCATCAAAGCACCTCCCCGCCATCGCTGCCTTGTTCCGCTAGATACACCTGGCTTTCTTGGGGAATCCTCCAGCAGGGAGGCTGTTTGCAGGGAAGTTAGGGCATGACGGTGTGAAAAGACCTTCACTCACATAAACTCACTGACACTCTTTTATCTCACATATTCTCTCTTACACCTAATTGTGGTTTTAATCCATGCTGTTCATTTCAGTGGCATTTTGAAGTGACAGTAGAGCACAAGGCACGCCTGAGACCTCCGCTCTGTCGTCACGCTCATCTCAGTGAGAAATGCTTCTATTGCACAGATAGTTAGCAGAGGTGATGTGAAAAAGCAAACTCATGAACCAAGACTAGAATATGAGATGGCAGACTGGCTACTAATTCAGACTAGATCATAGAAGAAGCTAAATGATCAGACTCTGAATGTGAAATGAGCCAGTGGAGGGTCACAGCCTGAATAAAAATAGTAATCTACAAGGTATGTGTGATGGAAGTTCGACTGTAACCAAAATTTACAGCAGTCACCTGATCGATGCGTTTATGCCGCCTGCTCTACTTCTGCAGCGTCATGAAGGTGCAGATTATTTGGTGCAACACTTAAAATTCAGCAGTTGACTTTGTTTCAGACTACATCAGTCCATGTAACGGAGACATAACTTCAAAGATTTCATAATTATGTCTTCTCAGAATGCAAATCATCTCATTTCCCTCTTGAATGACTTTTGCCCTCACATCAAATTGATATTTTGCCCTTATTACCTGATGAGGTTGCACAGTGGTGAGATATTTTAGTCTCCCCTTGAAACCACCATTACCGCCAGTAGCAGAGAGGTGCTGTGCAGATGTACCTTACTGACAGGCAGAGTTTCATGTTGGAAATCAAATTGAAATCAAACCACTTATCGTTGCTCTGCTCCACTCATCTGCTTAGCCAAAATCTGATACCTACATTTTTTTTGGTTTACTCCGAAGTTGTTGGTTGTTTTTTTTTTCATTTTCAAACTTGTAGTCTTCAGGTTTAACCAAAATGACAAGTAACATCACTTGAGGCAGTTTATCTGACTTGAAACAGTTCCTTGTGAATCCATGAAAGACTGTGCAACTTCTTTCTTTCTTTCTTTGCATATGTAGTAGTACTATAATAGCCTTGTAAAAATTGAAGCTTCTCTTTCACAAGGGCAGCTGAGGAGAAGAGAAAACAAACAGCTAAGCTAACAAGCTATGGTTATTGTAATTGCTGGTAGACACAATCATACTTCACGAAAATTTTGGTGAGATGAAATGTTTTCGTGTGTGTGCTGCAGTTGAAAAGGGAAATACAGTTTTCTTAAAAATGAATGTGGTTATTTGAATAACCTTTCCTGCGCAATTTGAACAAGAATTTCTGTGGTTGCTGAAAGAAAATTCTGGTAGATTATTATCTGTCAAAACAATTGATTTGACCTGCTTGGTTTCAATCTTGGTATATTAAAGTGGTTGTTTGGCTCCAAATGCTGTTTATCGAGGCTGCCTCTTTCTGCAGTTTGTGCTACTGTATTAACTTGCAGAACAAGAGGTGGACAAAAATGACAATTCCACAAAAAAACAACTGGCAATGGCAAACTCTGCCAATCACTGACATAGGCTACCTATTTGTTCTGTTTCCCAACCCCAAAGACTTTGTGGAAATGTAACTTTAGCCTGTTTAAAGACACACAGAAGAGATTTAAAGGTACAATATGTGAGAAATCTACTGCAAATAGCCGTAATATCCTCCTAATATGTCACAGAGACTCAGGAATAATGTTAATATAACATACT
>JAQFJB010000006.1:19029455-19041677 GCA_029874875.1 Naso minor
TACCCTGTATTGTATTTTTGTTGTATTGAGCTGTCAATACACATGCACAAACACACACACCTAATCTGAACAGATGCAATGTGTTTTTTTGATGAATTTTGCTTCATCGTGGCAGACATTCGGGTACAATGTTGAAGCAATAGAACGAGTGCAAATACTGTTTCAAACAACATCAGAAACAAACTAAGACTTTGATATTTGTGTCAATTTATGGATTAAACCACTAAACTTGCTTTTCAGTAAGTCTGACTCGAAACATATTTTAACACTTTGGCATCAAAATATCACCTGTTGTTGTCTAGAAGCTTTACTGACACACAACATATTTTTTAAGTCAATGTCAGTGAATTTTAGATGAATTAAAAGGGGTCAAGACCACCGTGAAACAATTGTAGTGAGTATGAACAAGGTGGCGTGCACTTTTGGAGCTGCTTGGTTTGTTTATGTGTTAATGTTCATTATTGTTTAATAATGCGCCCATATTGTTTTTGTAATGACTTTTTGTACCCTTTCATAAACCTTTCTTGGCTCTATGCCGGGCTATAGGTCGGTCAATGAGAAAAGCACCTCATCCTCCAGATGGCCAGTCTGCCTGAAATAAACACACACATGCATCAAAACACGACAGAAGACAAATGTATCTTAGAGCCAGATACACAAACATGAGAGTCACACTGTACTCAGAGACACACTTACATGCACACACACTTCGTTGTAACTTTTTCGGTATTGACAGAAATATATCTGCAGCGTCGAGTACTTTTAGCCGAAGTTCTTGCTCTTGTACTCTTGTTCTTTGACTGATTTCTCATTTAAACTGTAATTTTTCAGTGTTTCATTTAGTCAAAGTTTTGGTTGATTGCTCAGACAATATTTAATATTAGAGAAATGTGACTTTATAAATGTTTATCTTACTTGAAGTGAATAACAGAACTTTTTTGGCTTAATTTAGTTATTATGATGCACAGCCTGATTAATCAGCGTAATAGTGGTTGAAAAATGACACCATCTGGGACGAGGGTTTCGCTGCACATCTTAGGGACAGGTGACATTGGTATGAGCTGATTAGCGCACCGTGCTCTGACTCGCCTCTGCCGACAGCAGAGTGTCTGTCCGTCAGTCGGCTCGAGCTCGAACTGAGACGGACCAGTTTACTCCACTGCGACTTCCCCTGCAACTGTTTCGTCTCAGTTCAAACTGGACGTAAAATGGAGAGCGACAACAAATGAAATAAATGTGAGCCAGCGCAAACGGCTGCAGCGAGTCTCGTGCTGCAGCTAATGTTAGCTTGCTAGCTCGGTTGCCGAAGTTATCTACTGCAACTTTAAAGTAAGGTATTTAAAATAGTGCACTTGATACTGATACTGAAACTCCTACTACCATGAACCAGTGCTCAGCCTCGTAAATGCGTCACATTTAATTAAAAATAATAAAGTACTCCATGTTGGATGAAAGTATCATTAGTCACTGTATGCAGGCTAAAGTGAGGCTTAGCAGACAGAGTTAGCTGCATTACTGCTTTAGTCCTTAAAAAAAGAAATCATTTTGGATTTGCTTTAGAGCCATGGCCGAGGGATACTCTCTGGCAGTATTTGGTGTTGTTGCAGTTGTTCCAAGCCTTCAGTACATGTGACCATCAGGCATTACTCCCTCGTGAGATTTCAACCTATCCTAACCGTAGTAGAACTGGAAACGAACCAAAAATGTTTTCATCTTTAGAGGATTCAACTCCTTGTTCCCATTTTGTGTGCACATTTGGTCCCAATAAGTATAGAAAAACAATAAAACACACGCGGACACACACTGCTCTCTCGCCACCCCTCCATCTTTCTCTCAGTTCATCACCAGCCCCTCCTTTTTATCTGCCTCTCTTCTTCCCTTTGCAGGACATGTGTGAAAATGTTGAAAGTAGGCCCGCCAGGCCTTAAGGACTGAGAAAAACAAATAGCATAATTCAGGAGAAGGTCCCACAACTCCAGGCTGTTGGACCTCACCAAGCTTCTTTTTCTGTAATTTAGATAGATTTTAAAGTGCAGTGTGGCCGCTGAAACAAGAAAGGGAGAGACAGACAGATGGAGAGGGAAAAAGTGAGGACAGCAGATATGCAGGCAGCAAGATGGAGAGAGAAGCTGTAAAAAAAGAGGAGAGGAAGAGCAAACACTAGTGTAATTGAATTGAGGCTTAGCATGGCTGTTGGACCAACAGCAGTTTCCTTTCTCTGTCTCTGTAATATATATATTTCCCTTCGAGGCTCCTTCTGATAAATAAAAAACTGTTTGAGAAATGTAACTCTTTTCCTCTTTCACACTCAAGTATGAAGCTTAATTTAGGTCAACATTAAAGAATAAAATGGAAAGAGGATGCTACAGGGTTTGGTGCAAACGTGCAAAGCATTACTGCTGGTGGAAGAAACAAAAGCTGGAACACCGTGATGTAATAATACTACTAATCCAAGGTAATCCTATCTGTCTTAACATTTGCAGACCTTTAAATCCTCCAGTGAAGTGCAATGGCATCTTAAGTAAACTGAAAATTTACTTTTGGAACTATGCATATTTGTGTAGATGGATATTTTCAAGTGAGCTACACGGTTAAATTAGTGAGGCAGTTAACAAGGTGGGGGGCAAATGTCACATCTTTTATTCAGTCACTTTCTAAATTACTCCTTGACTTTGTACATTACTGTGTTGTTTTCAGTGTCTGAATTTTTTCCATTACCACAGCTGAAGATCTTTAAAAACAGCCTGCTGACACCGGCAAGACACCTCTCAGGGCGCGCTCACACTAGGCTATCCATACCGTTCTTAAGCACATTTGACCCCCCTTTGTCGGCCCTGTCACGGTTGGAAGTGGTGGGCTTCTGCACTAGTGATGGGCGGTCCGATTCTTTTCACAGTGCCGATTTCTTTGAGTTAATACATGCAAATGTTTCAAACCGCTGAAGTTTTCTTTCAATCTCGTTCACTTTGTTTCGCTTTGTGTCTCAACTACGTCTGAAAATGTAAAAAATATGCACATTAGTTGAGTTACTTGGTGTGCTTATGACGCCATAGATTCTGCCATGCTAGTTGCTTTATTGTTCAGTGGCGCTTCGCTTAATGCATTACCTGCTTGTAAAAGGCTTAATTATTTGGCAAGGGGCTTGAATGTAATATACCTTTTAATGTAAAAGTTCTGCACGGCAGATTTGTAAAACTTCAGTTTGACTTTTAACTACTGAGATTTGTTACCCTTCACCTTGACCCGTTAAATTCAAAAGGAAGATGAGCTGTAAATATTCTTGAAAATATACAAATCACAGTTCTTTTCAACACAATCTAATGTAGCTAATTACTTCTAATGAATATACATTTAATTAATATGTAGTTGTATTGTCAGTAAAAAAAAAGATAAAAAACATTTGACCCACTGACATGACATCATTTCATTCTGCCCAGAACATCCTCACAGACATTTTCTTGAAAATGGCAAAGTGGTTTATAATGTTTGCAGCCATTATCTCCTGACTCAAAAAGCAATTCAAAGAATCGATACCAGACTAAATGACTGACAAAGACTTTTTTGTTCAGTGTAGTGAACAGCGGGCGTGCTGGGGTTTTTTTTGTTTGTTTGTTTGTTTTAAAAATTCTTTCCGGTGTGAAGTGATGCCCCATCAGCTGCTCTCGTCCTAACCTTATCCCACGTAATCATCTGACATTTCCTCTTAAAGGCCACAGATAGATCATGTGTTTAAAGACTGGGTGCAGGAATGCTCTGCTCTATAGAGAGTGACGAACCGAGCTGTTGCAGATCTGTTTGTGTTCCACTTTAGCAACAAGCTGATTTCATGAAGCCGTGCTAAATATTACTTGTGATAGCTGCCTAAAAAGTAATGTCATGGTAGAGGGAGAGTAGATAAGACAGTACATTGGCGTGCTTTTACGTCTCCTGCTGCATTTATTGTATTAGCATCCCTAGATCTTGTCAAATGTAGTACACGTGCATGGTCTGAATTTTGGGGGGAGCTAAGGAGAGCTCGGCTCCCCTGTAAAGGACACAAGCTGCCTTGACAGTCTCTCCTGAGACGTTTGAGAGGAGCTCTAAACAGGTGTCCTCTTTTGTGCACAGGTTAGGCTGTATTTTATTTTCCGTACATTAAGGTTCCAGAATTAAAAAAGAAAGTATAATTATGTCAATGTTGTGTGTTTATTTGCTCATTAATTAACATTCCATTCTCTGAACATCTGTCTCCACTAATTAACACAATTCTGTGACAATCCGTGCTGCACTCAAATTAGGCCTACTAGATTTACGTAGCCACCTGAACTCTTAAAGGACAGAGGGAAAGAGAGGGAGCAGACAGCTGTTTTATTTCACTGTGGTTGAAAACAGTGAAAGAAGTGATTTGTTGTTCTTGAAAGGGTGTGTATGAGAAGCAGGAAGATGTTACCTGTGTGTACCTGCGCTTTGCGATTTTGATTCTCGTTGCTCTGATTAGGCTATTAAACTTTTTGCATGGTTCTTACGTTGTTGTTATTGTGCCTGAGTGTTTTTCGGAGTAACTCTGTTATTGACTGCACTGGTGTGCACTTATATATGTGTGTGTACATGTGACTTGGGAAATCGTGTGCACAGGAAAATAGGGCTCCACTCTGTAATTTGAACCCTGCAATTTAGTGCTAGTGCTCAAAAAACAGGTGGTGTAAAACTTCTTATTTACTAAATTTTCTGCTCATATTTGTGTAATTATTCAAATTGAGGTGCATTAACTCCGTGCTCTGTTTGAAAATGGATTTCTTTAAACTATGGCTGATGACTGATATGTAATTTTTTTTTTTTTTAAAGTAAACTTTATTTCAAACATCACTGCACTGAACAGTAAACAGTCACTTTTAATTATTAAACATTATTAAACAACAAACCAGCCTCTACTGGAGAAACCATGTAATTACAACATTTTTAAATCACCACTCAAAGCATTTTTTTGGCCTTACAGTTTTAATTTTGGCTTACATCGGATAACATGTAAACCAATTTTTTCCCATTATTTTTTCCCCCATATTTCTGCAATAGACCAATATTGACCAGTGAACTGACACACCCATTTATCTGTCGGACCCTGCTGAGATCTCATTAAAATCAGTACATGAGGAATTTAATGCCAGTGCACAGAAAAAAGGTGGTGTAACAATCCATTTAAAAAAAATTCTGTTCATATTTAGGAGTAATTTTTGTTTAAAAATAAGTCCATTAACTCCATGCTTTGTTTGAGTGAACATTACCTTTCTGTCACAAAGTATCAGTATTTTTAACAATATTCAGTAATAACCATCACAATGAGCAAGTGAATGCATCAGAAGATAACCTATTGATTCACATGATACTACAAGTGTTTGCACACAGCAGGGAAGGTATAAAAACGTATGAAACCCGCAGAGAGTTGATTCAATTTTCTTAATTCCGTCAGCTCTAATCTCAGAGACTGCAATCTCCTCTATAATTAGCTTTGGGCCTCAAAAATACAAAACAGCATGACAGAGCTCTGTTTAGGATCAAAGCAAAGATAAACCGCTGCAGCTTTGTTGATTTTTTTTTTTTCCTTTTTCTTATTTTGAGTCCCCTCGAATCCGTCTGTCCAATTTTCATTTGTTTTTCACATCGCTCTCAGTCTACAGATGCACATCTGTGAGTGTGTGTTGACCTTGGCTCCGCTGGAGTGTGTTTGCACTTGTGGATGAGTGTGTTGTAGAGTGGAGGAGGAAGAGAGTGCAACTGTAAGAGTCGAGAAGTTGAATGTAACATAGTAGATATAAAACTAAAGAGCAGAAATCAGCTGAGTGTTACTGGTTTGCTTCTCAATCTTTGGAGATTTTTTCGTCCTCAAAGAAAATCTGCTTCCTAATCCAATACATAACTGTATATAGAGCTGTATATAAGCTAAACTAACACCTTACACTGTTCCAAACGACATACCATAAAACTGCACTACATGACAACTAGGGTCTGACAGATAAGGGATTTTTAGAGTTGATGCCAATATTAATTTGAGAGAGCAAGAAATGTATCATGGTTTTGGGGTCACAGTTTTCAGTTAGAGCTGTACATCAGCATAAAATATGTAGCCTAATAATCCACTATTGACAGTACTTTAAAAAATCTGTTAATCTCAAGGACATATCATGTAATCAGCTCTTAATGTTACATTTGAACACATTATGATAACGTTTTATCTTTGGCTAACAGTCATTTTACTGACAGGGCCTTGAACACATCATAATGTAACCTTATGGCACCTCGTTTAGTCTGCTAATTAGCTCTTATCCTGCCAATATCTGGTCTTCAGTGGTGTAAGGGACTTTGTAAGTTTGCTGAAAGAATAATTACCAATGTTACTATTGGGTGACAAGAGCAATGGCAGTAGAAATACAATGGGTCCAATAGAGAGTTAATGTACAGTCAATACTTTTAAGTCTTGAAGCATTGTGGTAATTTCTTCACATCACTGTGGGCTCACCTGCCAAAAAAGGTTGGAAACCCCTGAAGAGTCGCAGAGGCAGACTTGGCACTGCAGCTCCAAATGATTGCCAAGGCTCACTCACACACACACATACACACACACACACACACACAGAGCACAAAGTCTGGCACATAGCAAGGCCCTGGCACCGTGTGAGGCATGCTGTCTGCCTGTGGGTTTAGATCAGTCCCCTGTTCTTTCTCCCCTCCTCACTTTCTCCTCATCCTCTGCAGATCTCTGCTCTCTCCGCCATACAGCCACAGTATGCAGCTATGCCACCTTGAGAGAAAGAGGGACAGAGTTGGAAAGACAGAAAGAGAACTGGAGAAAAACCAAAAGATGGACTTATGACGAAGCAGAGTGTACAGGTCAGAATCATAAAGAGAGAGTAAATGAGACTGGAGGATGTGTACAAAGTGACAGAGTGAGAGAGCAACCCTTCAGTCTGCTCGGTTTTATAGGAGGGAAAGATATATTTCGAGTTTTGGGGTGTTTAGAGGATTTGGACTCAAAACACTGACAGTTCTTTACACATCTCTCAATCATGCAGCTGCTGACAGTTTTCAACCTACGCCTCTATTTAGGAAATAACCGACAGAAAATGTGCTCAGATTTAATTTTTTCACATGTTCTCGAGGCATACTTAACATGCAGGGAGGAAGTAGCTCTGTGCCTGGCACGCCTCTAGGGACCCGTTACTTTGGATTGGTATCTAAATTTATACAGTGAATGTCTGTCTGTTATGGCAGTATGCCAATTAAAGTTGAGTTTGTGAGAAAACCAGTGATAACAATAAGAAAGATAACTTCTTTAAACCTTCAGTGTGTGAATTCAAAAGATTTGAGCTCCAGAGACTCGTATAGAAGAGAAACAGCCTTCTTTTTCTTTAACTGAAGTCATATTTACTTTGTTTGACTCATAAAAAATGTTATGTCTTATTCAAGAAATGTGCCATTCATAAACTACTGTTAACTTTTATAGTACGCATGCACAACAGGTGCAGGCTGAATGTGTTTGTGAGGAAACAACACTCAGCTTTCAGCTTTGAATTGTAGAACTGATTCATTATGTAATGAAGTGAGTGGCCATGCATGTCGCTCACATACAACTCATGATAAACCTTTGAATGCATCTGCACAAAACTATATCTGTACGTCTATGTTGCAAAACAGATTATTTCCATATGCACACTTTAACTGTGTAGTGTCTACAAAGTCTTTTTTTGCAAGTCATGCTGAAATGATTGTTTGATTAGTTGCTCAACAGAAGATTAAAAAAAATTTGATCATACAGCTAAGAAATGTGAAACGGTTGCTGGTCCTGTTTTTCTGATGTAAACTAATTTAAATGTAATGTCTCAAAGATCTAACATAACATAGACTAAATCATAAAGCTATATAGTAAAGGTAATTGATGGATTAACTGATAATAAAATCATTAGCTGCTGGCCTACAAGCCCCATTCCAGAAATTTGAGATATTTCACTTCAAGCTGTTTGCTATCTGAAAACAAAAAGGACCAAGAAGGTGAGGAACACATCTAAAAGAGGGAGACCTGTGAGGCGGAGTCAGCCATGGGGGCATCCATGAACTACTCTTTGGTGACCTTGCAATCTTGTCTGCTTGTCCGGTGAAAGGTAATCAGTGAAGACGGGCCTAATGCGAGTGCTCTTGAGAAATCAGTCAGTACAGCAAAGAGGAAGCACAAAAATTCTTGTTAATCAACCTGCCTGGTGTCGTTACCCTTTTACCTAAATTGGCGTTAAAAGCCATCCTCCCTCACACATGTAAAGTGTTCCCTTTGTGAATATTGGAGATGACATAACATGATGTTTATCAGTTTGGAAACCACTCAGGATAACCTCAATATAACTTCTTTTTTTTTTGCATTGCAGCTGTTTATCTGTTTTCCTGAAAAATACTTCAGCCTTCCCTTATCATAGTGCCCATCTTGAAGAATATCAGATAATTAAGATGACTCTGCTTAGTGCCACTGTAGTAAAAAACAACAAACATCCCTCGTCATGTAAAAGCTTATATAACAACATCTTTAAGCGACAGCCTGTGAGGTCTTTAACATGACAGTGCAGTAAAGGCTTGAACAGTCGATAGTGGGCTATCAGCAGTTGACATGCTAGCAGATAAGCTCACCAGCGTTCCCTCAAGATTTCTCCGTTTAACTGGCAAGCTAACAACAAAACAGTCCAGGTAAAAACTTTAGTATTCACTGCAGCACATTACCTGGTCATAATAACCCGACACTATTACACTGACAGGCCCCTGGGTTGGCTACATCCACATAATACCCAGTGATGTAGCTCTTTCTCATGTGGATTATTTGTGTAATTTGAAGAGATGGATGCGTTTACATCTGTTTAACATCTGTTTAGAACATGAGTCACACTACTATTTGAGATGCTTCAGAAGTGTAAATGCTTTTTGGATGCATTTTCACTTGACTTTTTGATATCAATAGATATCCAAGTTGCCCCGAAACATATAAGTTCACTTAATGTCAAATCAAAAGGAAAATTAAATCATTCATTGATTAAATGATTTCTAGACTAAATGTAAATTCTTTTCATGTTGTGCTTTGCTGCAGTATTAATTTAACATTCAGTCTCTATCAAAATCTGTGCTGGTGAAGATTATACACACTTGGGTTGACACAGTTACATCCATCTCTGTCTCTGTTTGTGTGTTTTACAATATTTACAACTTCGTCTCTGATGTGCCGTGAATTGTTTCTTCCCCATCGTCTTCGCCTTTTGATAACTAAATTGCTTCCTCTGAGCTCTGGTAGCATTAGCCTGTCTCGACAACAGCAGTGACAAACATCATTCAGTAAAACCGGTTAAAGGCCCAAAGACGCCATCAGAGGAGGGAAATCACATAACAGGCAGAGAACTGCATTCATCATTTTCACCCTTCAGTCACAGCAGATGACACCTGTATTTATTCTTCGCTGTGAGAAGCCATATGGCTTTGAAGATATCAAAGGAGAAAAAATTTAGACAGAAGCGAAGTGGGTCGGTATCATGCATTGAGATAAAATCCTTTCCTTTCAGCCGAGTTTTGCTCATACTATACGGTGATCTCTCTTTGAGGTCAAAAAGGTGAACTGGAAGACCTTTAACGGAGCATCTCCATGTGAATAATTATCAAGAAATTTAATTTTTCAATAAAATGACTTTCATGTTTGACACAAAAAAAAGACGGGCAGGGTCATCTTTTACAGCTCTGTTGTCCAAAAACTATAAATGTGTCAGTGAACCTGGTGACATTTTTTGTACATTGTAGCACATTTTTTTAGGCAGTTCTGCATAAAGTTCACGGTCCTGCTGCTGTTAATACGATTACACCTGATCAGAGTCCTGCACAGGTCTGAATTTCAAGACCCGCCCCGTCCCGATTCGGCCACATTCAACACCACATAATAATGATATGCGGTAGAGGGAACGTCCCACAGTCTCATAATTAACATGTCTGACTGTTATTAATGCACCCAATTGAAGGAGGCAGCTCATATGAAAAAAATTTGACTTCTGGGTCATCTCTCCTCCTACCCCGCATTTAATTATATCTCTGTAATGGATGTAGTTACTCTTTACCTGGCTGTTCGTCAGCCCACCGTTCAACCGTTGCGAGCTGTCACTTGTTCCTACAATCTATCCATCCAGGATCTTGGTGATCCATCAAGAAAACACTCACTTTGCAATGTTTACAAGCAGCAAACCCAGCAAACTCGGTTGTTTCTTCAACTATTACCACCCCAAAGGCCTCCCAGACCTTGAACTTCACTCCCAAAGACAAATTGTCCACTATTGTGTAGTCGCCGCTTCAACTTCACCTCGTCCGCTATTTCTGTTTTGGTTGACTGGCGGACGCCAAGTTGCAAACTGTTGCTGCGCAGATGTGGTGATGGTGCGGGGGCCACAGCCTAACAAATCAGAGGATAAAAACATTGAGCTGAATTATTATTATTACTATTATTATTTTTGATGTTTTAGAATTTTTATTAACCCACACCCACTATCCAATACGCATGTGCTTTGTTCAGGCCAGAACTGAAAAAACCCTCCAAAACAAAACAAAAAAAGACAAAAAACAAAATGTTTGTGACCCATTTTTAAAGACTGACAGGATATCTTCAGTGGGAACGGCTGGACTTTGGCTTGAATGATGGAAAGTGAGGAAACATATTGAGAAACAGTCTTTAACTGTTGACAATAAGACAACATGAGAATTACACAACTGAACTCTTTAAGTTTTTATACCCGGTGTTATTGCTAGAAACGAATGTTGTCTCCTTCGGTACAGTTGTTGGCAAAGCTACCTGATTGAAACTTTTGACCTTGCTGTAGTCTTTAATGTGGCTCTTCTGCCGACATCCGTCTTCAGACATATATTCTATTCGAGTGGCAGCTGCTTTCTGGAACAATGCTTTCCTCTAATGTTATTTTGGCTTGATGCTGATTGTGCTCTTCAGCGCCATGTGAATTATTCTGGATAAAAGGTCAGCTAATTGCCTGCTGTGTTAACTGTAAATTTAAATCCCTTAATTAATATGTTGCACATGAATTACGGTGAAAACCTCAGAAGATCCTAATGAGAAACACTTCTGCGGAGTGTCAACACGTAATCAATGACAGTGAAAAATTAACCGATAAGTGACAGGCTGCTACAGAAAAGGTGTCTGGTAATTTATGACAAAGCCCCAATAAGATCCATAAATAGTCACATGACTGACATAAAATTTGCATTGTCAAAACATAAAACGTGGTGCCCTCAGTTATATGAGCACTTTGATTTCATGTTAGCTCCCCTAGAATTGGATTTTATACTGAACTGTTTTCACTCCTCTTTAAAAGCTCTTACCCACATCAGCCCAACAGTGCAAGATTTGCTATTCTCCACTGGTCATGTTTGAAAAGGATCATCTCTTAGAAAAGCTACGAGGGTTAACTGTGTCCCCGTCTGGCTGACAACATGACAGGGAGACTTTCTGCAGGAAGGTTTAGCTGTTTCTGCAAAAGACAGGGAGCGGAGAGTTTTAGTCAGACCTGCATGATGGCAGAGACGTGTTCAATTAACTTAAAATTTCCTCAAGAGCATCAAGAATTTGATTTTGACTGCCGCCATTTTTTTTCTTTTTTAAGCCAGTTATGTAAGCTTATCTGCCTATAGCACAAAATGACCGTTATATGTCTGAGAGTGATACTTTTTCAACACTGCCTTCACCTGACCAAAAGTTTAAAATGCAAAGAAATAGCAAAATGGTTTGAAACAGTGACCTATGAACACATCTCTTGGCTGTTATTATTTAATTTCTGTCAAGCTGCGATATGAATCTATCCATCGCTTTACAGAGGACTGAAGATGACGTTTGGAAGTTATTTCTGGACAAGCAAAATGTCACTTTTGTATTCTGGCATTGTACCATAACTTGACCGTTTTATTTGCCCTGCATCAATGTTGAAGCATTTTCATCCAAATTTCAATTATGGATTTTGCTTAGATATTTTTTTTTGTTCTTTTTCTTTAATGAGTGATACTGAGTGAACAAAGATTTGTTTATTACAACCAGTCGCTCTATAAAATGTTGATCCCTGTGTTCTTTTTCATAAATAGAGTAGGGGCAACCTCCTCTGCCTCTATGCACTGCCCTCCACTAAAATCACCCACTGGCGAGGCACAAAGGTGACATAAAGAAGGGTCTTCGTTGTG
>JAQFJB010000006.1:19080736-19093947 GCA_029874875.1 Naso minor
CTAGCCGCACTTGGCCCTGCCACTGTGTTCCATGCTGTGTTCATGTCTCTTCTGCCTCCAGTGATCGCCCCGCCCACCCGGATGTTTACAAGCTGTGATGGGGTCTATAGGATGACTGAAATTAAAGAAAATGTTTTCCCCCTCTTCTACTTCACTTTTACAGTTCAATGTGAAGTGTCTGTGGGTAAACTACGTGAAACATATTGTAGAGTTTGTCAAACAGTGAGAAAACTGACATTCTATTCTTGCTGTCTGGATGTTGAGAAGTGTCTCAGATGTCGCATCGGTTGTCCTCAACCATAAAAATTCAACAACGACAACAACAACAAAAGAACAAGATAAAATGAGCATTTGTGCTGTCCCACGTCTCTTAGGTTGAGGCATCATCAAGCTGTTATTGTGTCGTCTCATCTCAGCATTACAAAAAAAGATGCCAGGCTGGTAGATACATCCGTGTGCGGCACTGCTGCTTCGCTGTTGGTCTGATATAGACAATTGTCTGAGACTGTTTACTTTTCTTTAGTTATTCAGCCTTCTGAAAGCATGAAGAATCACCTGACAGTCAACTGACATGAAGCAGTTTTTATGCTTATCAGCTCTAGTGTTTACTGCAGTAATAATGCAGGAGATATATGGGGCATTTTTACAGGCTCGTCTACACTGGAGGCATTTCAGCCACCACATAAATATTACTTACTATGTCTGACAGCAATGCCATTAAGATTTACACCAACATACAAAATCATATAAATGCTGTCTCTATGTTTGACAGAGATGAAGGTTTAAAAGTTATTGTGAATTTACTTATAAATGCTTTACTTGCATTAGTAAGAGTAAAAATCGACAGTGTAGGACTTACGGGTCTTCTTTGCTGAGTCTTCAACAAACAGCGAGGAGATGTCCTCGTCCACTCCCACCTCGTTCTTGGCAATGCAGGTGTAGGCACCAGTGTCCTCGTACCGGACGCTCCCAATGAAGAGCTCACTTCCATTTGCTACAGAAAGAAAGGAAGGAAAAGGAAAAGAAACAAGGTAATCGTTGCTTGGTGATGCACTAATTTAAACTTTATGAAGTGCAATAAAAAAAAACCTCTTTAACCCAGCCTGATATGTGTGGGAGTGAACTGACAGAAATGGAGCCTAGTTTGGTATTATATCCATATGGATGTTGTGACCTGATGTCCAGCCATCAACCTGCTCAGAAAGCAAAGATAATATTCAAAAGGAAAAAAAAAAAAAAAAAGCAATATGAACGAAGGACAAAAAAATAAGGATGTACCACAATTTTTCCTGAAAGTCACAGCAGCTTAATTTTCTCGTACAAGAAAAAGATTAAGAAGAAATATACATTTTGGTATAATATATGTAATGTGTATTAACAGTGTTGTTTTTATTTGGTATAGAAAATGTGAAAGCTGATTACTGTGACACTGTGATTTTGGCTGCTCCAAGCAGGCCACCGTAATAACACAAAAAAAAACTTGGGATCAAAATCCAAGCAGCAGCTGGCTTGACTGAATTTTGCAAATGATGACTCACTTGAACACAGTGACAGTCTGGCTGAGAGTGACTTTAGGCTTGAGGAGGAAACACACCTCTGTGAAGGAGACGAGCAATGCTAGACTTGTAACACAAGCCAAAACGAGAACGTCACAAAATTGTGGCACACTAATCGTTTTATCTTCATTATGTGGTTTTCATAATCGTTTGAAGCCAAAATTTTAATTTAAAGGCAAAGTGATTAATCACCCAGTCAGACTGCAGGACACACTCTGGCTTTTTGCACAGACCAAATCTGTTTTGGGTTGGTAACAAAATAAACACAGTGTGAATATTGATTAATCATCAGTCATTTATCAAGATCTCATTTAAAAGACAGAAACCTGACATATAATAACTGCATATGCTGCGTCAGGTTTTTCTGTCTTCATTGCACTGAAATGTAATAAAAGCAAACTTGTTAATTATTGTAGGTTCATCTGCCTTTAAAATTATTTATACAACTGAAAAAGGTTGTTTTTCAGCGTTACTTGTTGTGTAATGTTCTTTTAGGACCGAATGTTACTGAATTATGTGACCTAATAAGAATAAAGTAACCTTGGTAAGTTTTTAACCTTGTTTTTAACTTCTAAACACTTTCCTGTTCAATCAAAAATGATGTAACTCTGCTTTTAAAACAAATACTTTACTTTCTTCTTCAGTAGCCATTTTGTGTCTCAGAACATGAGTGAAGTCTAGTTTACTACACTACACTTTATTTCCTCCCACATACTGAACAATGCAGCACTGTTTGCCTCAAGATGCAGTGGTGATGTTGGATGGAGGTGGCAGGTGATGTTTCGATGCACAGGTCATCATCAGAAACAGACCATGATGTTTTCGGTAGCATCCGCTCTGTGATGTACAGCTGCACTCTGATCCTTTCTGTACTGTATGTAGCACTATATTGAGAACATCACCACTCACTTTGCAGCATGGGGGAGTGAATGACGTGTGTGTCACAGTGTTGTTCTTACAGGCCTTGTTGTATAAAAACATAAAAGGAAGCTTCAGATTTCAACTCTATCTGTATGTCTCTTGAAGTACCATCTAACATTCACACTGTACCTCTCTGTCTCTCCATGCTGTTTTCCTTTTTTACTCATACTTTCTACATATGAAAATTTAAAGCCAGCACAGTGTAAGTGTTCGTCTTCCTGCAGGACAAACATATACGCCAAACAGCAATAACGCACACTCATTTTTTTATGTTGAAAATCATCTCCACTTCCTTATTCATGCTTACTATGATGTAAAATAAGACATTACAGAAGTTGACGCAAAGCTTTTCACATTAGTGAAATGTCTTTTGGATTTTGATAATAATTCTCTTTTATCGGGGGAAAAATGTGTAATGCTTTGAAGTGAAAAGTGCCTTGAAGCAGGCCTTCACAGAATGAGACTCCACTCTAATTACTTCTAATTCATAATTATGTTCTGATCAATTCTTACTGAAAACCACTGAATCAACCACTCATTAAACCAGCATTTATATCTTAATTTTGCAAGCTTGTAGCAGTTTGTGATGACAGGGATTCTAAGTTTGATTCGTTTGTTGTAAGTTTTGACTTTCAGTCAGTTTCTTTATGGTTGTATTGTTGAAAGGGAGAGGAGCATGTGTGGAGTGTGTGTGGCAGGAGTCAAAGGGGGGGCGTGGCCTTGAAGGGGCTATAATCTATATTTTAAATTGACAGTGACAATGCTCATCAAATGTCAGCCATTTTGCTCGAGCAGGCATCTGTTTGCAGCAAAAAGAGGTCTGAAACACAAACACTGTAAACTCTTTGCACCAAATAGCAGACAGACAAATTTAGTATCTAAGTGGTGAACATAGTGGAGCATTTAGCAGCTAAATAGTCACATATTTCCCAGTGGAGATCAGTGAATATTGGACTTACATTTATCGGGTGGCCAGAACTTGACTTCAAATCAATGCAAATGTTCCTGCTGGATGTGTAGAAATAGGCGACTGTTTGCTTACACGTTTGCCATATCAACTTAAAAGGTGATAACGGTCTGTGTCGTGTTTAAAGCTTGATTATCTTCCCTCATGTTAAAAAAAAAAAGGACTGTTTTTACAGGTTGAGGGAGTTATTTTTAGTCGGTAGAAACTTTTGCCAATTAATCTCTTGCTGAGTGCAAAATAAGTGCTGCTGAGTCAAATGTCAACCACCACTTCAACATTAAAGAGCATCGTACCAGCGGGTTCGCGAAGTGTCAAATTAAAAAAAGAAGGAAAAGCTTAGACAACTACAAAATAGACAGGATCAGAAAGTGGTGCGACCCTCGTGTCTCTTCTAACTCTAAACTATATTATCTGACACTTGCTGTTAGCATAACTTAAAAAAAGTTTGCAGCATTATACATGGTGTGTGTATGTGTGTGTGCGTGCACTTTTGTGTGCCCAATTCCTTCCCTTGGAGAGACACTTTATGGTCACGATAATCAGTCCATGCTGATACTTCAGGTATTACTTTCTTTGTGGCTTAGTGAGTACTGCTAAACACATCAGAAGCATTCAATTTTCAATCATTATAAATGCAGCTTGTAGCCATCTATTACCCTTGATGTGATTATTGCGACAACATACATATATATTTAACACTGGCTTGAGGGATAAGGTGTCTTCTTCCAACAATACATCCAGGTCAGAAAGCTGATCTACAATGTCCCATGTCCCTAAAGTTGCTCTGTAAATCTGGCCATACACTGTAGGATTTTACAAATTTTGTTGTTTTATTTCCAGCTCACACTGTACAAATTAATTGGCCGTGATGTAAAACCAAATCTCAAGATTTATGTGCTCACACTGAACGGTCAGTTCATCAGCCACGACCAGAGTACACATTCACGTTGGTGAATCAAGTCCTTGCTCTGCTTCAACTGTGCAACAGCCTGAGTCGGCTGACCAAAGTTTCTGAAATGTCAGAAATTCATCCGATCATCAGGTGGCCGTTTGGGAGCAGATAATCAGCCCTCGCTCCCCCGGTACATTGCCCGGCAAAGACACCTGAGAAACCTAAATTCAGCCAGACTCTAACATGAGTTGTGCGGCTCAATAAACAGATCATAAACGGGCTTAAATCACACAGTGTATGCCCAGCTTCAGAAGCTAAACAACAAGAATTATCAGGCAAAGATCTACAACAGGCTCCAATGGTTTCAGCACTGTGGACAGCTCCAGTACACACTTTCATTCACTCAGCCACACAAAGCTGTTTCTCTCTTCACTGTCCAACTGTGACCTACAATCAATAATCCTCACTGTCAGCTGTCAGTGTGTGGTTCATATTTTACAGAAGCCAAATATAAGGACAGAGGCAGAACTTTTACCATGTCTCTACTGCACTCATTGCATTCTGTGTGATATGTGAAAATGAAATAGCAAAACACAACTCCTCTGCCTGTGCTTTGATCTATCTTTCCAGGCATGGCAGGATAAAAATGGTAATCTGCTCTACTTAATCTACTTTCCAGTCTTTTCTCTTCACTTTTCTAAATGTTTTTAATGAAAAAAGGACAAATTATCTTCTGTAAGTATGACTCCTGCCCACATTAGTTGGCAAACCTGAAACTGTAGCCACTGCAGTGTTTATGTGTCGGTGAACCTTGCAGAACCTCCTATGTTTGAGTGTCTGAGGGTTGATAACAGGCTATTACCACAGGTAATGACCCACACACAGCCAATAAACTTTCCCTTAATGAGAACTAGGCCATAAAAAGCAAAGTTGTTCTCCATTCTGCTCTCCTTCTCTCCAATACCTAGAGTGTCTCTTTAAAAGCACCCTTCTGGCCTGGATAAGTAGCTGCCATCTCCTGAATCACAATATATTTCATTTTATCTTCTCCCTTCATCCCTCTTTTTATTCACTTCTAGAGGAAAAAAACATGTTTATTTTGTCAGAAGAGTAAATTTAGCCAGCTGAAGTGGATGACCTTGGCATGGAATGCAAATAAATGGAAAGAACACAAAGTATTACTGCTGACAAGAGGATTCAATAAAAATGATTTGATTGAAAAAACACTAGCTTAATTCTGAATCTTTGTTTTCATTTTCCACACGCACTGTCTTGCTTGAAAAAGACCACTGCAGTGTTGACATGCTGCAGTGCGCTGTACAACTGAAAAACACTGCACCAATGAGATGTGACAAACAGCATCTGTTAACACATTATATGCTGACAGCCCCTAAACATTCCTCACCTATGAGAGAAAGCTGTTTGGAGGATCTGGGCTGCAGGTCCATGCCGTTCTTCAGCCACAGGAGTTTTGGATTCGGGATGCCGTCGGCGTGGCAGTGGAGGCTGGCAGACACACCGGGCTCCTGGGCCTGCGTCTCTGGATAGACTAGAATCACTGGAGGGACTGGACACATAAAACACAAACAAAAACCAAAGACACAAACAGAGAGAGGCTGTGAGGTGAGAGTGAAAACATAATTACACACTGTTTCATGGTAGACTGTAACTCCTGGGGGAATGTAGCACAAACACCCACACATGCAGCGGGCAGAGAGGGATTTGTCTCACCCCAGCATTGAATATATTCACACATAACAAGAAACCAAAGAGCTCTGAGGCTGCTTTATTACAGCTCGAGTCCTCCACGAAATAGACATTGGACACATCTACCGCTTACCACCTCCTCTGGGGAGAAGACCGCAAATGAATGTGGAGGAATCAAGGGGAGAAAATGAAATATGAGGTAATAGTTTACATGAACAGGTAAGATGTGGTTTTCTTGTTGCGATGCTGGGGACTGTCTGAACCTCGCTGTCAAATCTTCACCTTACCCGTTCTGCTTCCACCCCCCTCCCTTAACCCGAATGCAATATTAATATCCCATCTGTTGCTTGCTACTTACTTACACGATTTAATAGATTTATCTTGTGTATCTTTGAAGCCTGACCCAGAGGTTGGGAACCACTAGAGTAAACTGCCAAAGCTTATATATAAAAGTGTAAACTAGCTCATCCTCGACCAGCTACTAGGGGTTAAAAGTACAGAAGAGTTATATATATATATATATATATAAAAAACTCTTCTGTACTTTTACTTAAAGTTGCAGTAGATAACTTCTGCTAACGAGCTAGCAAGCTTAGCTTGCTAGCAAGTAAGCTGTGGAATGAGAACGGGAAACAACTTGGCTGTGGCCATTTGCGCCAGCTCACATTTTATTTTGTTTGTTGTCTCTCTCTCTTTTAAGTCCAGCTTGAATTGAGACTAAATGGTTGCAGGGAAAGTTGCAGCAGAGTAAAATGGTCCGTCTCAGCTCGAGCTCGAGCCAACTGACGGTTGCAGACACTTGTCGAAAGAGGCAAGTCAGAGAATAAGGCACAAATAGCTTGTCAGCTCGTACTGACGTCACCTGTCGCTAAGAGGTGCAGCATAGACCAGCCAATCAGGACAGAGAGTACATTTTTGCACAAAACCCTCATCTTGGGGGCAAAGAAAATATCATGGTAAAAATAGGGCTTGTTGGAAACTAATTTAGCAGCCAATGGTGTCATTTTTCAACCACTATTACATAGTTTAATCAGGTTAAACATCAGAATGAAAAAGTTAAGCCAAAAAAGTTGACCAGTTTCACTTTAAATCTACAACCTGTCACTGTACAGCAATAAAATGTCTGAAAAGTGATTTATCCCAACAACCTTTGCAACAATGTCAACTTAAAACCCAGAGAAAATCCTTAATTCGATTTACGGCAACAGTAAATTCCATTTTGTCACTAGTCGCTAACTTCTGGGGTAACGCCAGTCAGAGAGTGAGGAAAGACGTCAGCAAACCACGACTAAATGTACAGGAAAAAAACTCACAGCTATCCTGCACCTTCAGCCTGTCTCAGTCTCTATGATGTCTCTCTCTGTCTGTCTTCTATCACCTCTTCTATTTTACCATCAAAGCAGTGCTTACTACCGCAATTCTTCCTTTCTTACAATTTTTTATTAATACTTATGTGTTTTACATAGCTGAATCGTTCTTCAACAGCACTGAAACAATTTTCTAGAAGACTGTAACACAAGAGAAAGAGAGGTAGACTGCAACTACAGGTACTTCACTGATACTGAATCTGCAGCGTTGTCATTCTTCTCATCACAGTAAAAAAGGGAGCGTTGCTCTTATTGCTTTTATACAACACCATGCAACCCGTCCACTTAGTTTAATGCGACACTTGGCTCCTTTCCACTCCACCTTATCTCACCTTGTCCTATCTCGTTTGAAATACCTTGAATTCCCAACACAAACATTTCGTAATTGCTGTCGCCTGATAACTCGCCCTGTGGGACCCTTCTCCGTCTCCATGACTCCCTTCTCATTACTAGGGTACTCTCTTTAGTTCAAGGTCTAAAATGCAGCTGCATTTTTATTCAATTAGCATCTCAGAAAAACAAAACAAGCATACTCATTGTCTCTCATAATCAAAAGAAACTGAATTGACTATTCCTTTGTTCCCCAGAGACAAAAGCACATAGTATTTTGCATCTGTGAATTGTTACGTTTCAGGTAGGGGGGCTTTTAAAATCCGTCCTTCATGAATTTTCTTTGGATAGATGCCGAGTACTAACTCTCAAGTTTGGCAGAGGGGAGGAAGACATTTAATGCATAAGATTACAATGAGCAAGATACTGCTTTGATGAGTTTAGTCTCAGTGTGAGTGTGGTGGGTCTGTTGGTTTTCAGATGTACTTTAGCGCAAGTAGCTTTCATCCAACACATCTGCACTGAGTCAATTAAAAATGCTGCATGCACAGATAATCAGAGTTGAGTCCCCTTACATACAACAATGCCATTTTTCATGGCAAGGGAATTACTTCAGTGTGATGCTTTGATAACTAAGCTTCATGGATGCTTTTAATCTGAAGGGAAACTGATCGTTTTAAATAGCACATTTATTAATTCATAAGAGTTTTATTACAATAAATATGAATAATTTTTAGAAACTAATGATAGAATTAGTGCTAAAATGATTATACAACACAAAATTATTCTGCAAGTATTTTGATTATCTCACTTCAGTCATTTTTCAAACAAAAATATAAATTTTCACTGATTCAAACTTTTCATTTGATACTTTTGTCATATATGAAAGTAAACTTCTTTTTTTTTTAGTTTCCCTATAGTTTTTTGAATACTTTTTTTTTTTTAAATTCTTTTTTTCTGCAGCAATGTGTCATGGAAATATTTAATATTTAAAAATCTGTAGAACCGCCTCTGATATATTGTTCCGTCATCCAGAAAGTTTAAGAGAAGCCACATTTAAACTCTTCACTGATCTTGATGTATTGACTTTTGTTTTGTCATGTGTTTGTTTTCTGTACACTTATGTGCCTGTTTCTTATTTGCCGTCCTACTTGTTTCTTTTTTCCTCTTTTTAAAAAAAAATCTGTAAAACATAAATTACTGTTGTTTGAAGTGCCATATTCAGTAAGTTTACTTGCTTAACATTCTATTTATTCTCATATGACCCGAGGCATAAGTTCTCAAGGAGTGAGTTATCAGGGAGTTTGTGCAAGGCTGAAAATTGGTTAAATCTAATCGAAAAAGAGAGATGAAGCCTTAACATGGCCAGTTGAGAGATCCTTCTGTCTTGTGTCAGATTTACATTTGTCGAGAAAACAATAGTGACACTGTGTTTTCGTTAGGAAAACAATTCCTTGAAGCAGTCTTCAAGTATATGTATGAAACACAAAGAGGTACTTGAGTCTCTGAATGGGCTTCAGGAGTCCGCCATATGACAACGTTGCTCTTAATGTAAATATAATATCCTCTTTTCCAGACATTTCAATCAACATCATGTTGGCTGAACTGCCTTTGAGACTGTTCTGTAAGTGTTCTTCACTGTAAACAGAGGCAGCCAGAAGAAAATTTCCCTCACTGGGGAGCCACAGAGGAGCACAAACAAAGCTAAAGCATTTTGTCGACAATTCTCCCACCACTGTAAGTAAAAAATGAGCCACTACTGACCATTCACCTGCAGCACATGTGTCTGATATAGGTCTTCATAGCCATAGGCATGGCAACTGTAGTTTCCCATGTGGATAGTTGTCACCTTGGTGATGTACAGGGAGCCATCGTCCCCAAAGTCCTGTAACACAGGAAAGAGATAGAAGAGGAAAATTAAGTAAAGAAAGGAGAGGTGAGGGTGATAACGAAGGAGAGAAGGAAAGGGAGAAGAGGAACAGGAAGTGCAGGAGAGGAAACAGTGCTTAAGAATGGGGAGCAGGAAAAAGCCACAGGGAGTGAGGAACAAATAAAAGTGGCGTGATAGAATATCTCAGATAAGTAGAATGCAGGAAGAGGAGGCGCACAACAGCAGGGAGTGATGGGAAAAGAAGGGAGCCAGAAAGAGTGATGGGAAAAGGAAGGGGGACCATGAATCAAAGGTTTCCCTGTTGAGAAGAAGCAGGCGTTGGGGAATTTGATCCTCCTCTCTCCCCTCATCACCCTGCCTCAGCCTGATAAATGGCAAGGGTTAAAAATATAAAGCCCATTAGGTTGATGAATGGAGCTGGTTGTTGTTGGTGCGGCACGCGGCAGTCACCAGGGGGTTCCAGCTACAGCTTAGGGTGGATTAAGGCATTAAATAGTTTGCTGTCCCACCAAGTGGCAGAGCAGATGTCCTGATGCAGCTCTGCTATGACATGAAAACCACAAATGGCTGCACTCTTCATTCTGAGGGCTGCAGAAATTGATGTGACCTGACAAAAGGGTTGATCATCAAATCATCAAACAAAACGTCCTTGATACCAACCACGCGTTGTCACTTTTTGGATATAAACATTAGATCACACTAATTTAAATGAAGACATTATTTACTTCTCTGACTGTGTTAATCTCATGTTTAATTAAAGAAAGGTAAAGCATTAGACTTTTTTTATGAAGGCTGTTATAAGAGTTTAGTGTGGGTGCACTTAACTGTTGTTTAACTGGACAGAGGCCATAAATAATAAAGTATATCTTATGGATCTGAGTAGGTTATATAGATAAAGAGGTGTCAGTAATAAAGTTAGATTTCCTCTCAAACTAAACTCTGTATGGAAGCTCAAGGTACAGTCCTTCAATCAAAAGCCGGCATCATGTCTGCCTGGTTGTTATCATTAGTAACTAAGATTTAGAAATGTATGTAAATTCTCCTGCCCACTATAACATAATGGTAACAGAAATTTGATTTCTTGAAATGTAGTAGTGGGTCACCAAAACAAACAAACAAAAAACAAAACCTCTTAAGAGAAAATTTCAGGCTTTTGTTTTCATTAGAGTTAAAGATTTTTCCTTTGTAATGCACAGAGCAGTTGAAAAATTACAAATGGGGATGGCCAGTGGTCATATCTAACTTAATAATCTTTAAGTCCCTAACTGAAGTTTTGCTTTTCAGATCCAAGGCTCCGTCACTGTCTTTGACCTATTTTTCAACAGTCCTGATCATCTCTTCATAATAAACAGAAAAGTACTGATGCTAAAAACATTAGCTAGCATTGATGTCACATTCCTTCTGTTTACCAAATGGTAGCAATGTACATGTACAGTAGCTGTGCAGTCATTGTTTTAAATAAGAGATACATACATGATTCTTTTAATTTCTGAATGAATTAGTTTTTAATCGGAGTCAATCTTTGACTGATGGACGTCAGTAGCAACAGTCAGAGCAGCAGTAGCAGAATATATTTTTGTTCTGTCCACACTTGTTAGTTGTACTGTCTGCATCTCTTTGTTCTCATATATCCACCCAGTGTATACAAACCACAGCTCTACTCAAAATACCCAGTTTTGATTGAGGATGAAAAACAGAGAAAAATAAAAACAATGACAACAGTGGAGGGGAGAAAAAGGTGTGCAGGTGGAGAACAAAGTGCAAAAAGAAAACATGAGAGTGAACAGACAAGACTGATTATAATGAAGACTCATCTCTCTGGTTGAGTGTTTATATGCCCGAGTGCAGATTGATTTCAATTGCTGCCAAATGAAACTTCTGAAAACAAGCCTGTTTTCAGTCAGCATAGCTTAACAGAGGGAAACAGCATGCTAAAAGAAAAGTACTCGTAATGTGACTGACTGGCTACTGGCAGGGCGGGCAACGCCTCGAGCTCGATGTCAGCTGGGATCAGCTCCAGCCCCTGCAGCCCTCTAAAGGATAAGTGGGTAAAGCTAATGGATGGATAAAGTAAGGTCTCCTCCCTCCTCCCACCATGTACACATTTAAATCCTTAATCCTTAAAATGAAACATGCATTACATCCAATAAAACTGGATTGTAATCTTCTGCCTTTTTAAAAATTTATTTGGATGTCTATATTCTCATTTCTTAATGGAGCATTTATCCTTTATTTAGCCAGGAGGTCTATTAAAATACAAAATCTTTTTCATAAGAGAAAGCTGTCTTACATGGCTAAATCGACTGCCCACATTAATCTCACCTATTCTTTTAATCATGTTTTTTTTTCTCGAGTTCTTTGTCACATTGCCACTTAGTGCTCACAGATATTATTCAAATTATAAAGAAATTTCACACACAATAAAAGGCTGAGGTTATCTCTTTCATTTTTCAGGGATTTCTCGTTTCATCTTTGATTGGATCGAGAAGAAAGTCAAACACAAACAACACTCCTCTCTGCCTCCTCCACTCAGATCACTGCGCTCGGTGGAAATTCATTATGCAAGGTCAACAGCCTGAGGGACCTCTGTTGCCATCACCTCTCCTCCAGTCTCCACCTGAACGCTTGACATTGTTTATCGACTCATCATCACAGCAGACCAACAAGGCCACTCATTAACATGCAATTAGTGAATTGTGATCTGGTGGTGGGTAAAGCAAGGCCGGCACTGCGCTGTCACCTGAACAGATGTGTCGAAACAGGAGCAGGGCCACATAGTTCATTAAGCACCGAGCAAGCTTTGATTCTACTGTTTTTTTGGAATTCTACTGTGGTTTTGGGATGTATGCAGTGAAGTTAAACTTTTTGTTTTTGTTTGATCCTTGATCTTTTTTTTCTGTTACTGCTTTCCTACAACCTTTTCATCCTTACCATCCTCCATCCAACGTGTCTTTGTGGGTGTAAGGGCCCAGTTTATGTGAAATTTGTCATTTGCTAAAGCCGGCAGAGGTTCTGTGAACCCCGGCCAACAGCTGGTCATAAGGGGGCACACAGAAAGCGATGTTTTGAGTCAGGAAAGTAGGATTCTACTTCTAGAAGATGAAGCGGGAGTGGCGTTTTCATTCCTGTCCCAATCTGCTCTCATGTTCACAGTGAGTCGACTGGCCTGCAACCAACCAGCAACTGGTGCCCAGAGATCAGGCAGACAGGAGTGAAGAAAGGAACACAAATACACAACCGAATGACTACTGCCATCTTCAAAATACATAAAATAAAATTTATTCATAAATTGCATTTTTTTTGTAGCTGAAGGCACTCATTTTACATATAAAACCGACCCATTGTTGTTATGATTCCCAATCCCGCCAACTTCCTTTGATGTTTTTTCCTGTCCCGTCAAAGTCACTTGATCAACAGTGAAATTGACTGCCCCATCCCATGTGACCCACAGGAATCCTGAAAAAATGTCAGCTTATAATTCTGTGCGCACATCCCGGGATCTCAACAGCACTTAATGAGCACTGCAACCCGTTTAGAAAATTGACTGAAAAACACTTTGTTGATTATCAATATGCAGTGT
>JAQFJB010000006.1:19105984-19119958 GCA_029874875.1 Naso minor
ATCTTAGATGAAAAAAAACATTAAAAATGGCAATAATCGAAAAATTATGGCAGCAATTATCGAATCGAATCGACAAATGTTATAATCGCCATAATCGAAGAATCGAGGCTCCCATAATCGAAATCAATTCGAATCGTGAAATACCCTCGTGAATACCATTGACTGCAAGCAGGTAAAAAGCTGTTTTTAAGTATTGTGGTAGAACTGTTAATGTATTACTTCAATAAGTTTTGTATATTTTTTTTAGGTGAGAATGTTACCATGTAGATTTCAAATATGTAGTCAGTTTAACCAAATAACAGTTGTTTGTACTGTGTATCTGTCACAAAGTTTTTGGGACTCATGAGGAGCTGCAGCTTGCAGTGAGACCTGCTGGTCCGCTCTCTGCTGCCTCTCCGGCTCCTACACTGTCACTCCAGGGAGAAAATTAACTGATGAACCAATGATCTGTGGGGAGATTAAACGTCGGCTGTAATGTTTCAGTAGCATTTTAAAACATGAAATAAAAGTGAAAGGATGCTCTGCTGCCTTTTCATGTTGATTTTTTGCCACTAGTTTAACGTTACTGGTAGAAAAAGGTCATTTTATTCACTGAGCCGCTCAGACGCATTTTTTAGAGTGGAATGTTTTCTTACATGTTGTTTAACCAGCCCACCTTACATGTCTGTGTGACAACTTAAAGAGGTTTTATGAGGATTTGTCACACATACACATCGCATGCATACAGTAGTAGAATTTCTGTATTTCAACCATAATTCATTTGCTTCTGCCTTTCTTTCATGATGACATATGTTTTAGTAACAACTGAATCTTCAAACACTTTATTAAACATGCGCAAGCCGGATCCAGGCGTATCATTCCGAAGGGTGCTGTACTGTACCAAACTGAACAGTAAAGTTCAGTGGAAACAAGGCTTAGGAGTCAAATACTACAGCCAGTTTGATTTCCAGACATGGCCACCCCAGTTCTAAGGCTTTGTTTGCTCCACCCCAATAATTACCATAATTGTACATGTGTACCCAGTTTATTTGTCCACAGTACTCCATGTCTAGAGTATTAAATGCGATAAATACAGTAAAATTACAGTTTTTTTTGCCTATGGATAAAAACATGAAACACCTTGCTTAATGTCACTATCTGTTTTACAATCCATTTAAAAGTATAAAGTCTGAAAAAAAGAAAGGACCAGAATCAAAGTAGATTGAAGACAAGTTAAGACACAGCTTGGACAATGTTATCTTCACACCCTTTGTTCAATAAAACTGACATTTTAAGTCTCAAAAGGCCCAAAAAGTCGTCCTGCTCTGAGAGGCTTAATGGAAACAAGCTGACAGTCTGGAGCTAATCTCCCATACTTCATTTGGCCGGATGAGAACCAATTCATTAAAGCCATACTCTCATCTGATAGTAGCATAAGATCTCTGACAATCTGGATAATCTTTCATCTTTATGGAAACAAAGAGAGCACCCCTCATCCTCCCCCGCCCCCCTCTCTCTCCCAGTCATGCCTCCTACTGTAAACTATGAAGGCATTTCCTGACAGGGTTCACTAAGTGGTCTTTCTCGTTTTAAAGCCCTTTCAGCCTCGGGGAGGAGGAGGGTAAGAGAGATTAGTGGCCTGCAGAAGAACTCTGCACTGCAGGAGCCACAGCTTGACCTGACCTGTGGGTTCACATCGATAAAGACAGAATGCACAATGAGAAGTACTGGGAAGTGTATGTGTGTGCATAGTGTTTCAGTTATGGAGCAAGCACAGCAGCTAAACTGCACCCCCACTGCAGAATCACAAAGCTATAATATACATATACACATTTTTTTTAAATTTGAGCTAATGTGGACTTATAAAGAGGAAGCTGCAAGGCAGGTAGTTCCTTTGGTGACAACTCAAAAACTCCTAAAATACCATCAAACACACATGCTAGATGGTGAATTAAGAGAATTATGAGTCTGTGGTGAATTTGGGATATCTCAGAGTCTATAGTGGCCAAATTAGCAGCAAGACTGTCTATAAGACTCTTTTTAACTTTTGTTTTAACAGAACTCGTATGATGTTGACCGCTGTTAGCCTCTGGTTTTTGTAATGGTTTAATAACCTGTAAATTAATTACTGTGTCTGAAAGGCAAATTATAAGCTGATTGAACTCAGGTTTTTAACGTCAGTATGCATACATGGTTGCCCTTTGTGGGGGTGTTTTGAAAGTACTTTCTGAATAAAACACAAAATGCTTGATGATATTAATGACGCTTGATGAAACCTGAAAGCTCATCTTTCTCATTGTCCTTTAGCTTCCCTTTAAGAGTCACATCAATATTTATTCACAAAAAAGGCTAATATTTCTCTGTGTAACGTGAGCTCTTTTTCTTTTTCATTTTTCACACAAAATATTAAGCAAGTTGGAGGAGTTAAACCTACTTATTAACAGTGTATTCAGAAGTGTGTTGCTCTCCTTAATGTAGATTAAAGTGTCAATGAAGCCTTAGGAAGGACAAAAACAGACCTAAGAGTTACAGTTCATGGCAGTCAGCTTAAAAGTGTAAGAAAGCACTCAGCACTCAGACATGGACTTGGACCATATGCTTTCTCTCTCTCCTTTCTATTCATATTTATTATATAGTACATAATGACCTTTATAGTGAAAGAGCAGCTTTATTGGTCATGACTGAAGGCTGTATATTGCTGGAAATGGTACTTTCAGTTGTTCAGAAAATTTTTTTGGCATCATAACCCTTCCCTGTAAGTAATCTTGCATCCTCACTTTAAATTATACCTAGGCACCTATATTTTATAGAGGTATCTGGGTAGATGCATTTGCAAAGGCTTGAATGTGTTAAAATGTGCATGCATCTTGATGAATGTGCTGAGAAGAAAGAAATCTATGCACATTTTCTGATAGAGACACATGACATGTTAACTAACGATGGTCTGATTAGAGTTGCAGCATAAATGACTAATAATTTTCTTTCATCCAGCTCTCACCAGAGCTTTTTTCAAGAGAACCACTTCAAGGTTAAAGAGGTCAATGGACTCTTGAGTTTGGACTGAAGTGGTAAAAGCAGAACAGTAGGTGTTGTGTTTTGAATGTGATCTGTTACAATTTAGAGGAGTTAGTTTTTTCTTTATTAAGAAAGAAAGAGGTCAATGTCATGTCATGGTCATGTTAGACAAGACTCAATGTGAGAAACAAAAAAAGAAATTAATTAAGAAACACTAAACAGAGTAGTTTCTTTTTTATTTTGTCTCAAACTGTAAACTAGAGGGACTGCACAGTATACACTCTGCTTTATTACTGATAAACACTATAGTATTCTGTCAGAGCTGGGTGCTGCTTTAAAATGGGACAAATTAAAAACATTTATTTAGTATCACACACCTGCACACACTTCTCATTTTTAACCAGGTTTTTATAGAGTACAGAAACCAGGCTGTCCATTTGAAACTCTTAGGTGCATAAAAATTAATTTTTACATAACACTTTGTTGGTTTTTAAAGCTGAGGACACTGCCCTAAAAATGTTGTTCATCTATCCTGCTTTGGTACTGCAGAAGGTCACAAGTGAATTAAGTAAGACTCATAAACACCCCTATCTGTACTATCAGTTAAACACATTTTAAAAATAGTGAGATATAACAACTCTAAGTGAGTAAATACCTGGGAATTGCAGAAGAATTGTTTATCAGTGCCTCTGGGATTACTCACTACTTCAAAACTAGAATGTATGGTAGCTCCAGGACATCGTCAGACCTCAGCATCTGTTCTCACACATCATACAAACATGATCAATCCTCCAGCCACAGACCCGATATTAACTCAAAGTACAAAAGCACTATTTTGCACTTGCACTAACTTTGCTCACATCCAGTCTATTCAACAGAAACCCAATGGCAGCTTTTGTTAGACCCTCATGGTCTGCTAAACATCTACACCTTTCAAACTCAACACTCCTTGCTTAAAATGGGATTTTTGTAAAAAATATGTAATTCACAAGTCCGATCCATGACCACTCAAGTGATGTAGCCTAAGCCTGTGTTTTTCAAAGTGGGGGCCCTGACACCAGGGGGTACAAGGGGGGTCGTGGAAACTTAGAGGGAAGGGTGGGTTTCAGGGGACTGAACAAAAATGCTGTGCCCTTGAAAACTAGCTACCTACCATGAGCTCAAATGGAAAAATTTCTGAAAAGAAAAAAGACCACCAGGCCACTAGACCAAAGATGACTCAGCTGCAAATGAGGCACAAACACAAATTTAGAAATTTTGCAACAGGGGGGTCCTTGCAGAGGCTAATGCTATATGGGGGTCCCTTGGCATGGCGAAGTTTGGGAACCTCTGACTTAGGCTACTGTATTTTCTCAGAATCTGTATTGTCTTATTAGTTGGGATATACATGGAAAATCAGTGATGTGCCACTTTTAAATGACTATTAGGATCGAACTTTAAGACTGAATTTATAAAAGTTTAGATAAACAAACCTTTGGGATTTTTTAACATTTAATTACAAAGGTTGACTATAAAAAACAAATGGACATTTGTAGATTTATAAAGATGAGTGATAGTTGAGTCAAATTTTACATCAAGATGACTCCTGCAAGTTTCTTGAGTTCCAGAAAATCAGGTATGCAGCAGTTATACACACTTGGAAAATATAATTTGCTAGAGGAAATAATTACAACTGACTCAAATTAAAACTGTGAATACCTACATTAATGTAAGTGATGTAAAATAACACTAATGACTCAGTGGTCTTTGAACCAGTGTCTGGGATTTGATAACATCAATTTTCTGATAACAGAGACCTTCATTAGACCTCAAGACATTTTATCTGACAAAGATCAGTCTTTTGGAACAACTAGATTTTCAACAATAAGTATTCTCAGTAGGCTGGCTAAGAAATATCTTTTTGTCTTTATTTTACTCCTCAGTGAAATGTGGGCTGATTAATTAGCAGAAAAGTGAACTAAAATGCATTGTAACATGGTACAATTATAAGCACTAACAGGGTTTTTAAAATGCTGCTGATGAGTTGATGAAGTTGATTAATTGCGCTATATTTTCCCCTGGAGTACTCTCTCCCTCCAACTCTCTTTCTCTCTCCTCTGCAATGAATTATGGGAGAATAAAGTTTGTCTACATCACACTACAAAATTATTATGGATCCTCCAAGCATGACAGGAGTTTTGAAAATAATTATGAAAGTTTTAGGCTAAATTCCTGCACGCTCAATGATTAAACAGCAGCAAAGGGGCTGGAGGGTTGAACTGTCAGCTCAAAGTGAGAAGACACTGGTTTTCTTCCCAACTGGACCCTTTTCATACACATATGGCCTTAAGTAACAACTGACCTGTGTGTTTACGAGAGATAGTCTATGCTAATGTTTGTCACACAGCGGATGTTACACTAACCAGACAGGTGTGAGCAATCAGACCAAAGGCATATTTTCTGTTCTACAGCTTGGCATCCTGCTCAACAGTGACAACACTGAGCCTCAGAAATGGCAGATTCAGAACTTTTTGTGATCCAAGTCCATTATAAAACATAAAGAATGGGTTATTTGAAGCCATGACACCTCCATGAACTTGTCCAAATGGGGATATTCTCTGTCTGGCTCTGGCGCTATGGCCTTTGACCTCTGCTCTTTCTGTTTTAATGTGGAGATCAAACATGCTGCCAGCACAAAATCTACTGAAGAAACTGCCATAAACTGTCATCAGATAATAGCTAACAATAAGTTAATCTTCATGTATATGGTCATAGACTAATCATGAAAGATGTAATGGAAGGTCCAATCATGTCTGTTGGATGCATAGAGTTAGTCAAATTCAGATTATATTACCCTTTTTTTTGTTAAGAGTTATTTCAAGTGAAACTTGACAACTTTTTCGTCTTGACTTTGCCATTATGACGTATATCCCGATTAAACAGTGTAACAGTGGTTGATAAATGACACCTTTTGCTGCCAAATTGGTATCTAATAAGCCCTGTTTTAACCATGATATTTTCTTTGCCACTAGGACAAAGGTTTAGTGGAAAAATGTACTCTCTGTACTCTCCGTCCTGATTGGCTGGTCTATGCTGCACCTCTTAGCAACAGGTGACATTAGTACGAGCTGATTAGCTGTTCGTCCCTTACGCTCTGACTCGCCTCTGCTGACAACTGAGTGTCTGCAGGCCACAGTATCAGTCGGCTCAAGCTCGAGCTGAGACGGACCAGTGTACTCTGCTGCAACTTTCCCTGCAACCATTTTGTCTCAGTTCAAACTGGACTTAAAAGAGAGCAACAACAAACAAAATAAAATGCAAGCTGACACAAACGGCCGCAGCGTAGCTGTTTACCAACGAGTCTCATGCTTCAGCTAACGTTAGCTTGCTAGCTATTTTGCAGAGGTCATCTACTGCAACTTTAAAAGTGAAATGATGATATGCTGTAATACAAACATGTAAATTATTATCAGTGAGTGGAGACGTTCCTGCTGCTTTAGTTTCTGTCCAGTTTGTTAGTTGTATGTTGACACTGCATTCTCTTGTAAAATTAACAGCTTATGGTCTTGACTTACCTTTACACGATAGGTAAATTAGAACCAATTAATCAGGATTCATCAGGGAGCACAAACTTCACATCAATATTCTGAATGCTTGTACTCAAATATAATTCATATTGAGTAATCTGAGTAAGAATAAACAATGTAATGCAAGGAGTAGGAAATTTTCTTTAAACTGTGTTAAGTCAGAAATGTGATTTTAATCAGTGGTTTAAATTCGATGACAGACTGGCAGCTGCTTTGGGTCGTCTCTCTGCCTCCCATACAATGATGTCTTCCCGTCTACAGCCCACTGCACCCAAGGTTTTCATAGCTGTGTTCAAGGCATCAAGCTCAAAAGCTTCTGAAAATCTATCATGTTTCTAAATGTGTTGTACAACATCCTATCAAGGTGTCCCACATGCATATAGCTTGTAACTGGGATTAAGCCAGGCAAGAAAACACTGCATAATCATAATACAAAAAACCTCTGAGCTTTAACCCTGGAGCCAGCTCCATCAGCACATGTTGTTTCAGAAGATTGGGTTGAATAGGAGCTTGTTGCCACAGGAGATACTGAGTACTAACAATCTGCCGGGAGCGTGCAACATTGAGCCGAGCCAAAGAACCAGACCACACTCCTGAGAATAAAGACTTGGGAGATTGGGGATTACCTGCTCCTTTATCATCACTTCTTCCTCTCACTGTTTCTCGTACATACCTGCACTTGCAATGTTTGACTATTTAAGCTCTCTAAAGCTGTCAAAGCTGCACTTTCAAGGTCTGCTGGAACAAAAACTTTGGCTTTGGAAATTCTTTGAAAGCCACTAAATAATATTGGCTTTGAGTGTGAGTGCTTATACAGGAGTCCGACAATTCTAAAAAATCTGGAATACTCAGGCTCACTGTAGGAAAACAATTCAAAACTCTCTAATCACAAACACAAACAAAAAATTCAACCACAACCTGTCATAATTAAAAAGAGGATGTTTAACCAACAGGAAATTCTACTGGTAAAACTTCTCTCTTTGCAGTTTCGTCATGTTTGGTGTTTGTCGTCTTCACTATAAATACAAATGGACAAGATTTACTTTTGACATGCACATTTATTAATAAATCAGCTGTTTTAAATGGCTGGTTATTTGAAAGGTTGATGTCAGAATATTCAGGCATCTATTCAGCCTCAGTATTTTAATTTGTGTTGTGCTTGTGGTTCATTGTTTTTTTTTTTAACATGTCTTTTTATTCTTATGACTGCTTATTATTTTGACTTATACATTTATTTCACTACACCTTCACTAGGATTATGAGAGACATATTATTCACAGCCTCCATCCAGTTTTACTTCCATCCAACCCACACTAAAATCTTACAACCTTTGAGAGTCTCACGTTTTACCTGTTATGTCTGTAATCTTTAAAGCCGTTGTTCACTATCTGTGATGTGAAAGTATCAGACTTGCTAACAGAAAAACAGAAGATGTGCATCCTGGTTATAGTTCAGTTATAAAATTGTAGTGCACCACTGAGCGTCTCCTTTCTGGCCACTGCTGAGGTTGTATCAAGCTGTGTTGAATTGCTCTCTCTAAATTTTGCCTGATTTAAGAGCATCAACAGAGAACACAGGAAGAGAAGCACAGATTTTTTTTTGTGTGAGTGTGTGTGTGAATTTCTTCTTTGACTGATGTGTTTGGATACCTGCAGTGGGCCTCATGTACAAATATAAATTATTGTTAGAATGCCAAATGCACTTAATCACACAAAATCACAAACTGTAAAACTGTGTCATGAAGTGAAACTGAAGAAAACCTGACACTTCATGTTCAAGGAGTTGAGAAGAAATATGACTCATTCACTTTCTCTGTTTGACTGTGTGTAAAGACTGTAAAAACATGTGTAAGTAATAATCTGTGTCCATCTCATTCACCTCTCATCATTCCTCTTCCCCCTCAAGGTTCAAAATTTGTGTTTCAGCCTAATCCACCCCCCATCCTCATCCCCATTTTCCTTGTTTTCTTCACACTTTCTTCTACTTTTTAATCTCTCATACCCCCCACATAATCCCCCACAGTCTTTACCGCTGCAACAGCAGGGCTCGACACTGCGACCAAAATGGCTGCGTATGTGACCATTTTTTGAGGAGTAAGCAAGTTAAAATTTCCCCTTGTTGCATTTGAGTGAGTGCATGATGATCATAACTGTTTTGGGGTTAGACATTGTGGCTGAAAGAAATAGCTTTTCTTCTTCACTGACTCTGTTTGTCTCTCCCTTCTTGCCAGGATCTGAAATTAACACTCGACAGCGCCAAATGCAGATAGGTCTTTTATTTGGCGTGAAAATTTCAGGAGCCACCTGACACGTTGGCAGTTGAGCGAGGGACAGAGAGACAGCGCTAGTGAGGAGAGGGAGGGGCGGAAGATTTGAATGACAGAAACAACGTTTTTTTTTTATTGTTTCACAGTGGTTTTAAAATTTTTTTTTTTTTTAAATCACACTCTTAGTTTCAGTTTCATTTTCCTTTCTGCATTTGTAATCTGTTTTGCTGTAATGAAAAATGAAGCGGTCTATAACTGATATTTTAAAAAAACTTTAATTGTGGAGATAAGGCTGGAAGTGAGGGAGAAACCTTCTGACTCAGACGCAAGTGATGATGAGAGTGCAGCAGGCAAGGACAGATTGCCTGAACAGATGAAAAAAAAAATACAACTTGTAACCACTATGGCTGTAAGACTTTACTACTACAACAACAGTAACTACACTAGAGCTGACCCCTCTGAATGTAATTGCGGGGGGTGAAAAAATGCTAAAAAGTAAAAACAGAATACATGAAAAACATTCAAGCTGTTATTATGCTTTGCTTTTGTTTGATGACATTCTTGTTCTGTTTTATATTCAAATTATATGATCTATTTTTTCAGCCACTGCTCATTGCAGAGAAACTTAACATTTAGATTGAAATAACTTGCAAATCTCTTGGTTGAGTCGCTGTCGATCTTTACTTCTTGCAAAACTAGGGTATGCAAATTCACACAACTGTTCATCAGAATGCTGTAACTGACTAACTAACTAACTACATAAATAAATAAACCGAATCCTGTGCTGGTGCGACCATTTTAAAAGGTGGCTGCACCAGTGCTACCCCAGTGGAAAAGTTGGTGTAGAGCCCTGCACAGCCTCTTGTACACATGTAACAGTGTATAACCTACTCTTCTCGGCTCTCTTACTTCTTCTCTTTATTCCCTCTTTTCGCTCCATTTCTGTCCTTCTGGCCTACCCCACCTCTGCACACCTCTAGACCTTGACAGACCTTTAGCAATGTGTAATTAAGCATCATCTGCCCTCCTAAATCCTCTTTATCTCTCTCTGTCCTTCCCCTTTCACGATACTTCTGGCCTCCTCCCAAATCCTAGTCTCTCCCTCCCTCTCTGGTTAACAGGCAGCATCAAAGTGTTACCACTGCCGTCGTTTTGCATCTCCTCCGCATTTGTAGTCCTTACTCTGATCAAAACAGTTTCATCCTTTTGAATATGGAGGAACTAAAATTAATAGCCCCTAAGGTGTTTGTTTGGGTTTGGATGGCTGTTTGCAGAATAAGCTGGAAGCATCACATCGACTCACTTGTACACTAATTCTTTCTCTCCTTTATCCTGTTCCGCTCTCTTTCATCCCTCTATGAAGATCTGAGTGTTGTCTGGTTTCTTGAGTTCAGCTTAGCGACGTCAGTTCGATGGTACAAACAGAGGAGAAAACAAGTCTTACTAAAACATAACCTTATCACTGTAACCAAACCATCTGGACCAACTCGAGATGATTTACGCGGGACACAGATGTTTTCCCAAAGAAAACAACCCATCCTTTGAGCGCAAATGGGAAATATTTCTGCCTCACTCACGAATGTTGTAACAGCAGAGTACCCCAAAGCTGAGGTTATTCAGCTATTGCTGATTATGTGGTTGTACTCTAACAATGTGGAGTTGTTTTGTTCTATGAATCTCCTTCTTTATTTTTTTTCCTCAGCGAAAAATCTTTAGATTTTTTCTTTCCCTTTTTGCTGCTGTGTTTATCTCCTTTGTACATTTTCAAAGCTGATGAAGGTGGATGCTGGAGGGGATTTGATTGAGGAGATGAGAAGAGAAAGGCGATGGAGGGTACCACTACTATGCAGGCACACACAAACAGAGGGGCAAACACACATGTGTGTGGAGACACACTTGTTTGAAATTGCAGAGGGGTGTTAAAATAAGAAAGAAGAGAAGGAGAAGGGGGGACTGTTCCACCAAAAAGGCAAGAGAAAGAGCAAATCAATGGAGGCATGATAATGAATTATTTCCTCGCCAGAGAGGGAGTTAGAGGAGAGAGATAAAAGCAGACCACATGCTGTGCCACTAACAGCCTGGGGGCTGCTGCCTGTGAATTATGGCGCGTTGGAACACACTTGCTGCCCTCGGGACCCGCTGGTTGCAGAGGAAAGAGAAAGGGGAAAAAATAGAAATAAGAAAGCCGCAAAGAGACGGGGGGACCAGAAAAGAAATGTCGAAAAGGGTAATAGGTCAAAGCAAAGCCCCTCGAGTCTTTAAAAAGCATGGATTTACATCTAATTAGAGACATAAGGATGATATTTAAGTGGTGGAAATGAAAGAAGTGCAGAAAGATGAGGGAAATGGAGAAGCTGGGAGGAGGGGTGCAGTGTTAGATGGAATTATTCAGCATGTGTAATTATGAGAGATATTAGACGTCTGGTAGTAAAGTCAGTGTGTCACCAATGAGATGTCATGTCTTAATGATCTTTATATGATGTTCCAGATGTACCGTGAGATTTTTACAAGTGCATTTTTTCCTCATTACAGCATGATATGCACTCAAGAGGGCACACTGCTATGAGTTGTACAGTCCAATGAATTACAAGCACAAATTGCACTTCACTGCACCATGTTTAACATACCCAAGGCAGACATTTGTCTAATTCCTATCTTTGTTCTTCCTCAACAAAGGGCTCCTGCTGAGATCATCCCAATTTAGATTCTTGATTTAGATTAAATCTTTACAACTTAAAATCAGTTTTGGGAAATGTGTCAATATATACTTTAATATTCAAATATCCTGTTGGTGACTAAATAATGGTTAAAATAAGAATTAAAGGATACATTTAAACTTAATCTGTGGCTGCAGTCTGCTTGTGGTTGATTATCTTACTGTTATCTTAACAGTAGTAACCTTTACTGAACTCAATATCATTGCATTATTCTTCTATTTTTTTTGGTCTGCAACTCTTACAGTTTAATACATCATCCACCTCGCTGTTAAATACTTTTTGCTTTACTCGCTGTTGTAATTTAGATTTTGTGAGAACTGACTTTGCTTCAACTTGCCTCATCTACTCCATTTATTAATTTACTATGTTTCCCTAAAATTAGTTTCAAAATCCCTCAGAGTCTGAATTCTGAATTTGATCCATCCAGCTGTTGTTTTAGGTCTAGGTGGGGAGAGAAAACGCAATAGTGCAGTAAGAGAAGCAGAGCAAGTTTTTGTCAGTGGAGCAGATAGTCTGTGTGCTTCTTCAAAATGTGACCTTTTGCACTGAATTTGATTTTGTCGGGCTTAAACAATAAATCTAAGATGCTCGGACTTTACATGAGTATTTCCACTTAAGCCACTTCACACTTAGATTTCACCTTATTTATCTGATTTTTAACTGTAATTTTATTTATTTATTTTTTTTAAGGTTAAGGATTAAAACTGTATATACAGTTATACAGTGGTTGAAATGAGCTCCATCTAATCATAATAATTTGGTACATAGTTTATGACATGGTTACATTGCAAAAGTGGGGGGCATTTTGCTGCCTAATAAGCATTTCTACTTTTTATCATTCTAGAAACCACAGGACTAAAAGTGTTACTGTACCAAACTCACTATTCACCAAAAAAATAGTTACAACACACCACTTCCTGCAAAAATGACAAACATCCGTGTTTACATTTCTATTTGTGCACAAATTAAACAAAGAAGATATAAAATAATCAATAATAAGCTTTAGAGGTACTGGTATTTTTTCCCTAACTTTGGAGATAGCCAGGCTAGCTCTTTCCCCTTGCCTCCAGTCTTTATGCTAAGCTAAGCTAAATGTCTCCTGGCTCCAGCTCCATATTAAACACATAGACATGAGAGTAAGTGAATAAACCTATTTTTAAGTGTGTTTTGGGGGTATTTTGGCTTTACTGTGATCGCAGACAGTAAAGAGGTGACAGAAAATGAGAAATGAAACAAAAGTCTCCCAGCTGAATGTTGTAATTACATGGCAAATGTCTTAAACCTGAAGCCCCCCAGGAAGTCCATTAATCTGTTTTTTTTTCTCTCTCTCTCTCTCCCTGGACTGTGCAATATTCATTTTCTGTTTGGCGAGTGAGTTGGAACACCAGAGAGAGGGAACTATGACACACAGTACAGACGAGTCCATCATGCTTCGCTAACACGTATGGACAGGGATCCAATTTGTTTTCCAGGTTAACAAGACTCCAACAATAACTGTCAGCCATACCACTGTGGTTTGTGTGATTTCACCCCGAGGCGTGACACTCATGTGTTTCTATTAAACCACTGTACACACAGTACATGTCAACTCTGCAGATGTTACAAAGCATGGATGTCTGAGTCGAGAGCTTCACCAAAGAGTGTTTAAAATTGCCTCTAAAGCTGTGCAAGTTAGTGTAGTTGTAATATCATAAAACTGATTGCCCACTGTCCTCTGACACCCTTTGAGGACAGGACTGGCTAATGTTTTTTTCATTTAAATTCATGCAGTAAATCACTGCCTCTTTTTGTATTATGAGCATCGACAGACAGGCCGACCATCCAAATGTCATCCTATGTTTCTCATTTTTTCGTTTTGCTTTTCCCCTGCTCTCCTCTCATGTTTCCTCCTTTTATGCACTACAAATTTCCACCTGACTGCAATGTTTACACTCACACAGAATGCAGTTCAAAGAGGTGTATATTTCCCATCGCAAAAATCACATCCTCACATTTTGGATTTTGTGTGGGGTTCATATTATTTACAATACTCTTCTTCTTCACTGACATCTGTCTTTACCTTCTCTCCTTTCCTCTCATCTCATCAAGGGAATTAGCTGCATCAGTCGAGAGTTGTACTAAAATGATTCGGTCGTTACAACAGCCACAGTTGCTATGACTACTCACTAGGGATCTCTTACTATTGTATTCAGAAGAGACTGCTGAATGACCACTGGCTGGAAGGTGTTATAGGAGTATATGTGCATGACTGCATGCATGTATACAAGGTATGTGTGTACAGAACCAACAATGCATAGGCCGATTATTTAAAATGCTAATCTTAGTACGGGTAAAGAAACTTTGAACTATGATGTAAACAATAAACAATATAGCCCCAGTGGACAAAAAACAGCCTCTATAGTTACAGTTTGTGGCAAACCCTTTGTGCTTA
>JAQFJB010000006.1:19187187-19200115 GCA_029874875.1 Naso minor
TCTATATTTAGGAATAACATAAGTCCTTTCACTTCCACTCTATTTTCCCAATCAATAACGCTCTCTGTTCTCTCTGTCCAAATTCGCCGGTCAACGCTGCACTTCTTAGCAACAGGGGACATCGGTAAAAGCTAATTAACTGTTTGTGCCTACGCTCTGACTCGTCTCTGCCGACAGCAGAGTGTCTGCCAGCCACACCGTCATTCAGTTCAATCTCGAGCTGAGACAGACCAGTTTACTCCGCTGTAACTTTCCCTGCATTGGTTTTGTCTCGGTTCAACCTGGACTTAAAACAGAGAGCAACAACAAACAATTTATACAGAGCAGAGTAAAAACAGGGACAAGAGGCTGCAGCAGCAGAGTTACTTGCCTGCAAATGAGTCTCATGCTACAGCTAACGTTAGCTTGTTAATGAAATTTACCAGCCACAGCTTTAATCAAATAAATTCAGAGACATGTTTTCCAATCAGTGGCTTTGGTGATTAAGATATGTTAAAGTTGAGGTCAGGGAAATATTACTATTATAGCACCCAGAAGGGTTAACATTGATGAGAGGTGCAGGACGACGTCTAAGCCAAGACACTAAACATAATCATAGGCTGGTTTGTGATGTTTATACAAAGCCAAATGCTGTTAATTAGTCAATCTTGGTTTAACAAGTGCTCAAATTATCACAGGTTTTAAAATGGTTTCGTACCATGTAGCCTCAATAGGAAAATAGAAGATGCACAGATTATCATGCATGGTTCAATCCCAAGAGTCGACAGGCTGTGCTGTCTCTCTGTTGAAGGATATTGCCATTTTTATGGCATCAATTATTTGGTGGAGGGTTGTCATTTTTTAAACGATGAAAAAAAACAGACGACATCCTCAAGGAAAAACCGTTTTATGACTTTTGGGAATTACAACCTAAATGGCTTATTAGAATTGAGTGCAGCTGGCATCAGTCTTTTTTACTGACAATATGCCCCTTCTGAAGCCATCTAGGGTCAAATAACTTAACTTTGAAGGTGTTTATCAATTTGTCATTCTTGAGAACAGGCGGTGACTTTCAATTGTGTGAGTTAGACATGTGTGGTTTTGGTACTTAAGGTAGCTCAGAGTAATCTTAAAGGTGCCACACTGGCAACGGAATCCAGCTTATTGAAAAGGTACAATAACAAAAACTCCTTTATCCCATTTGGGCTCCAAACACTGTTGTGTTCCTTTTACCACTGTTCTATATATGGCAATGTGTAAGTGATTCTTCTTCGTTGATTGTAATTTTAATGTCATTCTGCTTTGCATACTCATTGCTAAGTTGATATGGATTAAAGTGCCAGCTAAACACTGCCTGTAAATACAAAGAAGCAAGTGACAGCACAGAACAATGAGCCCCATCCAGAGGTTTATAGTCATCCTTTACACTCCATATGCAATCACCTCTCCTGCCTGTCACACACCACAAATCAATTTCCAAACACTAGGATGATGGCGTTGCTATAGGATTAGCAGCAGGCTAAAAACCTCCACCAAACGTCATCAAAAAATAAATAAATTAATTAATTAAAATATCAGCATACCAACTGTACACGTGTTAAATTCTTTCACCTCTGAGACCATGTATGACTCAAAAAATGTATGATATGCATGGCTGGAAAAAGTAATTTAAAAAATCCAATAAAAAAAAACAAAAAACATTTTCTCTTTCTATGCAGAAATGTTTAATTTTTTCAAGAAAAAGGTAAAATAAAATGTCTTCAGTTATATACAAATTACAGTCTATACAACCTATTAAGGCACAACCATGCACAATGTATGACATAAGTTGCTTAACAAAGCCTGCATTAACTTTCTAAGCTTTGTTTTATCAGCATATTTTGGAAAAAGTGTGCATCAGCCTAATAGAGAGTATTCTTATGTTTAACATCTCAGTGTGGTACGGCCGTCTGACATTAACTAACAAAAACAAACTAGCCAGGATTGTTGAAACAGCATGGACAATAACAGGTCCTCAACAAAAATCACTGAATGTCCTTTACCATGCAGCGATACATCAGAAAGCTTCATCTATTACAGGTGACACTAGTCACCCCTCAATAGTGAGTTTGAGATGTCACCCTCAGGGCAGCGCTACAGGGCACCCCGGGTGTTGTTCGTAGAGCAGTACAGACTTTGAACAAACTGCTAATTCATTCCTTTGGTGTTGTACACTTTAATACAGAGTTTGTAATTGTGTGTGTAATTGTGAACAGCTTGCTGTTATTGTTTATCGTGGTTGTTGTATTATGTCTGTATTTATTTGTTATGGTGAGACCAAAGACAAATTTTCAGCTCCAGCTGGACAATAAAGTTTCATCTATTTTAAACTTTTAGAGCAGGAAAGCATCAGTTGGAATTGATTATTACCAAAAAGCCAAAAGATCAATCTCTACTCTGGATAGTGGCGATAGTGATGACAATAATATTTTGGATAAATCAAGTATGAATACAGGGCAACGGCCTAGGTCAGATGTTCTGGGAGACCTGGTGTCAAAACAGTCATAGAGGAGGTTTTGATTATGTCAAGTCAATTTTATTTATAAAGCGCCTAATCATTTTCAAAGCTGTCTCAGGACACTTCAAATACAGAGTAGGTCAAGATTACACTCAACATAATTAAATTGTATTAAATTTATTAAAAACCCAACAATTGAAAGCAATTCCCACATGAGCACAATAAATTATTTGCCCCTTTAATGAGTGAAGAAAACCTTAAATCTGCTCTGTAAGTGGGAGCCATTGAAGGGATGTTGTACAATAGAAACGTATATTTCTTTATTCTTCTGTCATATTTGAAAAGTTTCGCGATGGCTGAGAAGCCTGGGAACCAAACAAATATGCCAACTCTGCCAGATGGGTCTGGCACCCTTCACATTTAGACAGACTTCCACATGTGTGGTCCTTGTCAGGATAAACGTGACTGTTTATCTAATGTGGGGTGGGTTTCATACAACACTGTCAGTCCAGATATGAAAAGTCACGTCACACCTTTTTTGCTGTAACTAGTTGTAGTTCAACAAAGTTCGGTTCAGAGGCATTTCTGTCAGTGGCCTTTTGTATCGCCCATTGGAAAATAAACTGAGAATTCCTGAACCAATATGCAAATGCACACTGGTCTGGCATGTCTGGCCACAGGCTGGGCACACTGAATCACAATAATCCAGATATGATGAAAAGAAAGCCTGCATAATTTGCCAAATTCGTGACTGCAACTTTGGCCATAGGCTTGAGCTGAAGGAAACTGGCTTTCACAGCCGAGGTTTTAGGCTTATCAAACTTGAGACAAAATTTTAAAAAAGAAAAAAAAAAAAAAAACCACCCCTAAAGATGTTTTCCATGCGGCTTAATGTTTTAGGGACCCGAGAGATCCATTTTCATCTGTGAGGTTCTTGTTTGCAGACTAAAACATGCCACAGAGCATTTAGGCTCCAGGCTCTCAAAAGGCCCAGAAAGTATTTTATCAAAATGAAAAAAAGAGATAAACAAAAGAAAGAAAGACAGAAAAAACTGCACTTTGTTCAAGAGGAGAAACAAAATGTAGTTTAACCGACTCGTTCTCACAACACTGAAAGCAAACAATACACCACTTGGTGAGTAATAGCAGTTGGTCTATAAAATATTGTTGTGTTACACCAGCGCAATTTCTCTGCCGGATAGATTTTCTGGGCTATTTATGTTGACTTATTTGATAATGTCACATCAGAAGACAGATCACCTGCTAAATGAAATACTTTGTTTATAAGGCAATGAGAAAAATGTGTCAATATGAGCTTTTCTGCAGTGGCCGATACCAAATGTTTGGATGAGTTTTTTTAAGGTTTAAACCTGGATGTGGAAATATTTTAGTTTTGAGTGAGACAGTGAGGTTTCAGTCAGACAGAGTGGAAAAAGGAAACCAACAGGCCTGCAGGGATGCTAGCAGCTTCAGAGACAATTTAACCACTGCACCACCTCTTCAATTCATCTGCCGTTTCGACAAAAAACAATAATAGGGAAAAATGACTCCAACGCAGCACTGTGAGACATGATGTCTTTGTACATCAGGTGCAATAATGACTTCCCAATTACACACACATACACACACACACCGACAAACACAATTCCCGTGACATTTGACTGATTTCCAACATCGTCCATCTTCTGCTGGTTTGCATTCAGACATCTCAAGTTTAAGCCTAATGTGCCGACTGAACATCACTAATGTGGATTAGCTATGCATGGTGGTGTCTGCCAGGAATCCTCCTCTCCCTAATGTGATATGACTAAAAGTGCTGCCGTGTTTGTGTGTGTGAGAGAGTTTTGCACTGCATTGACATGAAACCATGCACTCTTAATAACTGTAGCCTTACGTTCTATTTTAACATCCACGCCCTGAAGGATTATAAAAGACATTTAATGCTAGTCTGACCTGGAAAACTAAATTTAAAGAGGAAAAGATGCCAGCGCCAAAAGGTACCCTCTACATGAGCATGCAGGCTTGCAGTATTTTAGGTAAAAGAAAATGTGTGTGTGGATACTAAAAGCTGGTGGAAGGCCCTGTCTAGCTCTGTTAGCTGTAGATCAGAGTCATAATGAGGCAACTGTTTGTTGGGTAATAATGCTGACTGTTCACGCTGAGAGTGCACTTTCACTAATGAGTGATAGTCTAGGGCGGAAAATTCTTACTGGTGATCCACAGCAACCAAGTGGTGATAGGTGGGTTTCAGGATATTGATGTAGTTGTTGAGGCAGAGGGCAGGAGTGCCCCCGGCGTTCAACATGTCTGTAAAATTACTATAAAAATTCCATGCACAAATGTTCCCAGAAGCACTGATTTAAGATCTGTTTTAGCAAACAGGAAGTTTAAATTCTTGAATGAAATGACAGCACTGACATTCTGTTAACGACATCTTCTCTCGCACTGTTTACCTTCTCAATGAAATCCCACCATAAAATTCCATCATTAGTCTGATCATTAAATCAACTTTAATGTTGCCACTATAAATGACTTACATGCAGCTGTTTGTTATTAGTTAGGACCAACTGCCGAGCAAGCTTGCTGACTTGAACTGAAAGGATCATGATTACAGCGGCAGCTCACCCAGAGGAGAAAAATGCAGGACATGATAAAAAATGCTTACTGTCTGAGTGCCAGTGTCAGTGCTTAGCGATTGTTTCCCTGGCAAACTTGACCCTGATCCACAGTATTCATGCTGAACTACAAATGATTTCATTCTTTCATTCATCTCGATTGAATAGGTTGCTGACAGAAACAACAGGATTCAAGCAGTGATTGATGCTTGTGACAAAAGTTTGACAGCAGCAACACTTCACAACACAATTGTTTTTGTTTGTCTGTACATCTCTTTTTCTGAGAAAGTGTTTCAACATCAAACTGAAGTCAAAGCCCCACTGCCGACTTTAAATCGCTCCAAAGTGCCTCACAGGTATCAGAACATCATTTCAGGGCAATTTCACTCACAAAAGGCATCAAAAGTGTTAACATGAAACTGTACTCAGTGATGTAGTCAGACATCAAAGACCCTCCGCAGCATCGCTGTGTTCTTGTGTTTAGCAGCAGTTTCACTGCAAAAAAGTGAAACTCCTAACCTGAATGATGCTTTCTAACTCTTAATGGATTTTTTTTTCTTAAAAGGGATTTTTTTGGGGTTTTTTTTCCTTTTGGAATTTTGTTTAGAGTTATTTCATGTCAAATAAAATTGAGAAATATCAATTAATTAATATGATTTTTTTTTAACCACTTGGATTTAAACTACATACAATATTAAAGGTGTTGCAGTATTTTAATTTCAGTCACCCTTACTTACATTTTAAGTCAACACCATAAGTACAGTAAACAAATGCAAAGTTTGGTTTTTCACCAGGTCAGTCTTGAAAAGACGTTTGCTTGCAAAGGTTTTGAACATCAGTACATAATGGGTAAAATAAAAAACATAGATTTAAAAAATACTTCAAAATGTTCCTCTCTTAGCAAAATTGAAAAAAAGAACTATTCTTGATTCAACACAAGGATTACAGAAAAATTCTTTTGTGACAAAACTGGGAAACCACCTGCACTAATCTCATGATTCGTGTGACAAACAGACTTCCATTGTGTCATTATAATCCTAATCATGTCAAATTAACCCAGTTAATTGAGCTTTTCAACATGTCACTGCTTCATACAACCTGTTGAACTAAATCTTTTCACAATGTGTAACAGCCCTCTGCAGTGCAGCCCATCAGTGAAACAGTCAAGTGGTACCTTTGAAGAAGCAGTCTTTGCTGTGCACCACATAGATCCGTCTCCTCTCCAGGCAGGCGGTGCGGTAAACCTCACAGTGGTTCTCGTAGAACCTGCCGTCCGAGCCGCACACCGGCACAAAGGAGGGCCGGCATTTTTCCTGGCAAACACACTCGGCACGGCCAGTTTCTGCCATCAGCACACACTGTCGACCCCGTCCACAGTAGGTCCTCCGACAGGGACCTCCATCTGGGTCAGAAAGGGCTGGAGGAGCAAGAGAGGAAATGGTGTATTTAGGAAGAGAGGCAGAGTATTTCAGCAAAATCATAGAATCTATAAAAGAAAAGATAACTTTATATTTTTTTAAAAAATGCCACAAACTAAACAAAAATCACATATTTCCTGATTTGTGAAAAAAATCAAAACAAGACTCATATGTATCTGTGATCTAAACAAACACTGCACTTAATTAGGTAGTAAAGGCTAAATGCAGCAAAGAAATTAGTACCACAGAAACAAGGCAAATTGCACACCAGAAATAGAAAATGTGAAAACATAAGACAAACACCTTGAGTCTCGATCACAGTAGCAAGTGCTAACAAGGAGAAATCTTGTCTTTTATGAAACTTTACTTCTACAAATCAAACAGTCAGGTGTACTTTTTAACACCTCTCAGCAATCAATGGCACGAATACATACACATCTGTATACAGACACCTACAAAGATATGCACACCCAAGCAAGGAGGTGAACTGGAAACACAAGTAAAGCTCACACCATCTGCCTTACCTGCCCTCGCCCCATCAACACACACTCACACAGCCCACCATTTTCATAAAAACCACTTCCAGCTTCTGCTCTACACACACACATGCAAGCACAAATACACAAGTTAAGCATCCCCATCATCACCACTCACTGCCTAAGACACCTTGCTGCTGCTTCTTCTTGATTTAATCAATTTGCACTTAAAGCAAGTCAAAAAGCTGCTGATTCAACCAGACGCTCCACCTTTATCTTTCCTGACTCTGTGAGCTTAACTGGAGCCCTTCTTTCTTGTTGCCATCTAAGAGTTGGATTTATGGACCCATGTGCTTTGGGGTTATCGCTCACACAGGTACAAGCAGGGCATTTAGAGCGCCTTTTTTTTTTTTTTTTTTTTTGTTTTTTTTTAGAGCCTCTCAAGCTCATCTGGCAAGTGCCAATGGTAATTAATATAATACACATCAAACTTGAGTTGCATATCCAGATTATTTAGTTTTTTATCACGAAAAGGCTAAATTAACATCAGCTCCTACTCCACCACCCACATATGTGAAAGATCTTGACAAAGGAGCAACTTCAGTTTGGAGGTCGCTCTGTCGATCGGTTGCTCTACAAAAATTTAACACTCTTTGGCAGCCATAGTTTTTGCCCAAGGAGGATAAAATCTGGCATGGAGGTCCAGTGTTGGCGTGTGAAGGTGTGTGTTATATTTATGCTAATTAGCTGAAAGGGCGTGTAGCAATATGAGTGGCCTATTGCAAAAAAGCGCATAACTCCCAAATGGATTCACAGACTAGCACAAGATTTAGTGGAAAGTTGGTCATGAGCCAAAGGACAGCTGATTAACTGATCGAGCCAAATGGTTAAAAAGGGGACGTGGCAGTGGGAGTGGCCTATGATAAAAAGGCACATAACTTCTTACCAGATTCATTTAACATGGCCAAACTTTGCACACACACACACACACACACACACACACACTTTCTTTGGTCATGGTTTGCTCCGCCCCAACACTTTAGGTCCGCCCCCTTCCATAACTCATCAACCGTTTGTCATAGACTCTAGTCTCTTGTGGGAGGCATCATTGCAGACAGAAATTTTTCATTTGTGATGTGCTTGTAACTTTATGATGACATGTGATGCCTAATGCTGCATTCCAGAAAACTGGGAAGTTTGTCATATCCCACTTGGAGTTTTTAAGGTTTGGCCTTTGCTGAGATGCCCGAAATTTCACACCTCCTACTAGGAGAAGTGCAATGGAACGCCACTTGCAGTCAGAGTTCCTACTTGTGAAGTTGGGGCAAATCGATCTACTCCAACTTCACAAGTAGGAACTCCGACTTCCCAGACATTTTTAACTTCTGGTTGCAGCTACTGAAAATTTGTGCTTGTTTAGTTGAAGATGGTTTTGTACTATGTTCAAATATAATACACATATGTATTCATTTTTTCCTTGCAAATAAATTCAATTAGATTTACCATATTAAAGTTAATTTGACTTGACTAATGCTTTGTTCCACAGTTTTCTTCCTGAGTTACTAATACATCAACCCCTGTTAACTCCTGAACTCAGACAGTACTGTCTCTTAAGTTACAGAAAATGCAAATGTCAAAAACTGGTTAAATTTCATTGACTGCATCTGTGACGTATTGGTTTCCTTAAAATATGCTGTTCTGGGATCAAATAAAAAATCAGAAGTTTAACTTCTAATTTTATTTAGTTGAGTCGAAACTGTCTTTTTTAATATATGGCATTATGTCTCTTTTTGATTACCTTTGAAGTTAACAAGCTGTGTTGTTTTCCATAGAAACCAGGGCAAAAAAGGAGGAGAATGTTGGCTGCGATGCGAGGAAGTAATTGCTCTACATAAATGAACTCGATGTCAAGGTGGAGGTAAAAAACAGCAGGAAATGGTGAAAATGAAATCGTAACAGATTAAGAAATAAGCATGTGTAACAAACATTATCACTGTGAAGGCCTTTTTACCATTACATGTAAATGAATACACAGTCCAAAGGGACTTGGCGGACTTGTTTTGTCGTTGAGTTGGTTAACATTCTAAGAGGGGTCAGTTTTATTATCCCTCTGTGGAATAAGGCTAAAAAACCACACTGGCTTAACTTGAGACCCAGTCCAGGCCTCTATAATCAAACTGCTGAAAACAGAAATTGAATTTGCCTCGAGTATAATCATATCTCAACTCTCAGCATATTCAATAATAGAGGTAATGCGCTGTTGTCGGAGAACAAAAGTCCCTTAATTACATAAAGGCAATTCCAGGGCCGAAGCACGCGCACGCACACACACACACACACACATGCCTTACAGTACATTATAGTAGCTGCCACCTACTCAGTCTGAAGAGTCAGTATGCAGGCAAGCATAAACTGTCGGTCTCATTTAAACACATTACGTGTGCTTGTAAATAGAACATTGTCAAATGCATACACACAGAGATACTGCTTAAAACAATTAATCTATCAAAAATTACTGTGATGAAACATTATGCAAACTGATCACCCCAATTTTTACACCAATTTTTCAAATCGATTTACTGTTCAGTCATTGATTAATAGAAAAGTATGACTGGGTCTAGCTTTTATGTTTGCTGTTCCACTCTGTTTCATATTGCAAATTCCGAAATTAGGACAGTTAGTCCGACAAAACAAGAAATGGACATTCAGGATCACTATGCTCAGATAATGAGTGGTGATCTGCCATCAGCCCGCTCCACAAAGCAAGCAGAAGTTCTCCTAATACTCCAGATGGCCATTCCAACTATGAGCCTGATGAGCAAGGTGACTTTTTGACACAACAAGTAAGTTATTTGTTGAACACCATCCTGTTGTTTTTGACAAAACATCCACCACTCTGTCCTGCAGGTTGATCAAATTCACCTGCCACCTCAAAAATCTACCAGTGTTTGGCCGTTTGTGGATGAATCTCTCATACTTTTTAGACCTGATTCAAAATTTAATGTACTTGTCTTTCAGTCTTTACAGACTTCCATCAAGTTGTATGAAAATCGGACCATTAGTACTAAATCCAGCTGTCAAAAACAAGACAAAACCAAAAAAAAAGAGGCAAAAAACAAATCAAACCAAACACATAATGTCTTTGGCAGAGGTGATAATTGACAGACCAGTCAATATGAAAATAACAAACAGTTGCACGGCAGTAAAACAAGCCACAGATATGTGTCGTCTAACCTGATTTGGTTACATTAACTACTTCTTTATCCTAATTAAGCATTTGGAATTTGCTAGAGGAAGCCGTGGTGTTGGGGATGTGCCAGGTACCAACCTCGAGGGAAATGAGTGTGTAAGGGGGTGGGTGGGGGAAGAAGACAGGCACTCAATTCCTTTTTATCCAGTTTACTAATTGTTCTGCGTGTCTCGCAAAGCATCTGTCGGAAATGCAAAATAGCCCGGCTCCCTTGCGACCTTGCTGTTCATGTCAAGGTCGGGGACGATTACAAGATGGTTTGTATTCTCCAAGCATGGGAGATTAAATGCTTAGCAACAACCGTCCAGCAGCAGTTGCCCCCGGTGGCTGTTCTTTCTTTTTCTCCCTCTTGTTTACTCCCTTCCTGCCTCTTTTTTCACTCCGGACCCTTTTACCCTTTTTGATTTTGCTCAGAGAAAAGAGTACACGAACAGCAACTGCTCAAACAACAGAAACAATAGCGCATAAAAGTCACATCTACAATGTACAAGCTGTCTGACATTTAGCTAAGTCCTAGCTTGCACTCATCCTCACTGTAAGTCCTTTGTCTCTCACTCTCTTGGACCATGTTGGCTGCATTGTGGCTTGCTTAAGAGGCTAAAAGTGTAGTTTGATAATCCTCCCTGTCTGAGCTGCAGGCACAGTGCTCATAAATGGCTTTTACAAGTTCGGGCACTCTGCGGTGCCAGAACAATGTCAGTCTGACCATCCAGTGTCAAGTTCTGTCACTCAAGTCCTTTCTCTGTTATTCTTTATTTGTTCCTCTGTCTTTCCTCTCTCTTTTTCTATACATGTGTACTCTACGTTTCTTTGCCAGTTCCCGTCTGGTGATGAGCTTTGCCGAGCTTCAGGGAAAATGAGACCAGCATTGTCCACTACAATCAGAGATTTCCAGGACACGCTTTGCAAGGAACGCTGTCGGTAATTGCATGGGAACATGAGGGATTTGTACAAAGTGTTAACACCATTTTGCCTTATCTTTCTGACATTTTTCACCACAAAAAGATACGTTTCGCCTTTCATTTCCTTTTATGCAAGCCTAAGTGGATGAGAGCATAACTGGAGGCGCAGCACTACTGTCTGCCTGACTGACTGCCTTTTCATTTGTTGAAGAAGCCACAATCTTGTCGGTCTCAGCCCTCGTCGCATCATTGTGATAAAGCCACTGGTTATCTGAATCCAGAGCAAGGAATACAATCTGTATGCATCCAATCACATAAGCGTCATACAGTATGCTCGCATGAAGAACACAGAATACAAAACGGAGGGGAAAACGATAGAGTCAATTATGTCTCTTCACTTTGAAAGCAAAGCACTTGTATAAACCCTTGCTATATTTAGCAACTAAAATATACCTCAGTATATTCATACCTGAGGCTTGACTTCAAAGCTCTTTAAATCCTTTAAACATTTAAAGGCAATCAAAACAGCATTTATTTATTTAGTATTTAATCCAACTCCAGAGAGAGAGGATATTTGTTTTGTTTGTTTTTGATACGTTCTCATAAGAGAGACAGAGGGACACTGCTGAGCTTCTTACTAATTAGACTAGAGGAACATTTGCCCTGCCGATGTGGGACTCACTGCCTGCAGAGCTATGTCACAAACCACCCCGATCCACAGAAACGCAGACATTGCAATCACAAACCCTTCAGGATATCAGTGCGTGACATTTACAGAAGCAGAGAGTGGACATTTTTGGCAAGCAGACAACTTTGGTTAGATGTAGCTCAGCCCCACAAGCGTCCCTGTGTTGTCTTGTCATTTCACTTATGTGAGTATAGTTGTGACATGGACCTCTGGGGTTGGGCAATTGGTTCCACTTTCAGATCGTCTAATCATGCTCAATAGAGAACATCGATTGATGATCCAATCATGCGAGGGGGTGGGAGGAGTTATGTTACTGCACGGCAGCAAGAACTTAAAGTCAGTATTTTGTGCAGGTGAGGGGAGGATTTTTCTGCTCCATCTGGGATGAAAAAAATGCTGTTGTATGCAGCGGGCATGGCGTCAGGATTTTCATTCTGGCTGGGCCTTACATTTACAAAGGTTAACACTAATGGACACAGAGCTGAAAATGATTCCTGCCTTATTTGTCTCTATAATGCACTGAAAGCATAGACCATTTCTGTTGAGACAAAGTGTATAAACTGACAGCGCAGTGCACCGCTCTCGCTCTCTCTCGTCAAAAGTCAATTTAGCTCACCCAGTTGACCCCTCTCTCTTTCTCTCTCTCTCATTCTCCGCTGCAGACCCGCACTGTATGATCTGATCACCCATTGGCATATTGGCACCCACTGGCCTAAGTAACTCATTACAAGTAACGTTCATGGTGATTTTTTTTTTTAAAGCTGTAATTCTACATGCACTCTGGCACATTTTATTAAACCGTAATCTACTTGTTACTTCATTACATTTGTCAAATACTTAAAAAAAACAATCCCTGTCCACATCTCGCCATCTTTTAATAAAAAATATCTAAAAATGACAACAGTTTCACTTTTACTTGTGCCATATTTCAAAAGAGTAATTATACTTTAACTCAAGTATAGATTCTCAGTGCTCTGCCCTTCACTGAATGTACAGCTTGCGGGTGTAGTAAGTATTTGGGCTTACGTATATGAGCTACAGCCAAAGAAAAGCTCTGTCACATCTGCTGATGCTACAGATCATTCTAATTGCTCTGAAGCAGC
>JAQFJB010000006.1:19327793-19338989 GCA_029874875.1 Naso minor
TTATATTTAATTATAGGTATGTACCATATATATATATATATATATATATATATATATACATAAATATATACATACAGTGCTTTTCCAAAGTTCATCCAGAGCTTTAAGATATGAATACGTTTTTGAAGTTTCTGTCTAGCTCAACCTCACAAAATTTACAGTTTAAGCAAAAAACAGCATCTGTGATTATGTCATTTCTCGTTATTTTAAAGGAAAATGATACAAAGGCCAAAGGATAAAGACACTGAGGCCTTTTTGTCCCAGTTCAGTATTCTCTCCACCTACGCACAGAACATGAGCCAGTTTGGAGGCTTTGCATGACCTATCTTAAATCACTTGAAAGAAGCATTGATTGTCCACACTAAATAAAAAGTCCATCCTTAAACAGGCTCAGGGGAGCCGTGGCATCAGGTTTGGAACGAAACTGCAGCCCGACGACGGTTGAGCAGAAAGCAGAATGAGTAATGAACAGAAAAAAAACATTAGAATAAGTAACAGGATAAACTACAGTCCCATGAGTGAGAGATTCAAGTGTGTGTGCATGCGCATGTGTATAAACTTGTGTGTAATTCAGAGGTATTCACAGAATTTTAAAATGCAAGTTTCCATCTGTACATGTGTGTATTTTATGCATGTGTTATGTTTGCATTAGGAGGAGCAATTAGAGCTTTGGCACTGAAGTTATTTTAAGTCTGTTTTAAAAATTACAACAACCAAATTACAACAAAGAAAGTCTGATACAGCTTTTATAGGGTGTAGACAGTGGGTGGATTGTTTTAACACAGAAAAGGCTGAAAACTATTCCCAAATATATTGCAGAGGAGTTCTCAGCTGAGAAGGCAGTGAATAGATAAAGAAAAATGTGACCAAGTTCAGTGATTAAGTTCTGATGAACATGAAGCATGTAATTTAAATGTCCACTGAAGCATCCACCCCACCAGAGATACAAATAAATATTGGAGCAATAAGGAGACTGTAACAATCTTCAAATGATCAAACAAACAAATGCCATATTGCCATTTCGTGAGCTTTATCAGGTACTTATTTAACTATGTATTTACATTTAATCATTCTAGGAATCCAGGGACGAAAAAAAAAATTTCATCGAAAGATACCACTGCTGGTGAGAAGATGATATGTTAGTTTGTGATTCGGAATGGTGTCATGTTGACAAGGGTCCTCATAAATACAGAAATCCAAATCTGTGTGTACGTGTGTGTATGATGCAGAGCTGCTTGCATCTTAAAAGACATTTACAGTGACGTACTGTAATTGCTGATGCGGCTTTATCCCCCCTCATGTTAAGCCTGTGCCAGCACACATTAGTTATACTAGGTGATTTACACACACGCACACACACACAAACTATATAAGATATATAATGTGAGACAAACAAATAGACACACACCAGATTCAACACTATAATCACTCCAGCACAGACAAACTGAAACTAAAACACATAAAGCACAAACACACACACACTCACACAAATACACAGACAACGTGTTTCAGGCTTCTCACAGTGGCCAAGATGGATGAGATGTTTGCACTGATGTTATGCGGGACATTTCCTGCCCTCCATTTTATTTGTGTTTGGCCTGTAAACTGTGAGAGGCTGTGCTTTCAAATGAGTAATTAGAGAGCTGTAATGCAGTGCTTTGTTTTATTTGTTTTCCCCTGAACAGCCTAATAAAGGACTGCAAGAGAAAAAGGGGGCAGACTGAAAGAGGGTGGAAGCGAGGAGGCATGAGGGATGAATAGATGGATAGATAGATAGATAGATAGATAGATAGATAGATAGATAGATAGATAGATAGATAGATAGATAGCATTTTGGACAAATGTCAAATTTACCTTCAGCATTTATCCTACGTTGTTTTGCTTTTGTCTTAAGCTGTTGGATGCTCTAGTTTCTCTACCAGTGGCTTATTAAATTCTAGTAATGATACAGTGAAGTCTGTAGGCAATAAAATTTAGCCATCAAAGAGGCTGGTGTGACCTACGAGGGATCTGTGTGGGATATATCATTCTGTATGCATCAAATTACTGTTTCTTTGCGAGAGGGGTCACTTGTAACAAATGCACGGAGACCTGCCACCTAACTGTGCTCATCCAATCAGCTCCACACCTTTAATAGCATCTTTCAGCTCACTGTTTTAGTTTTCAAGATGACAACTTCACTGTTTTGAGTCACTGTGCCTCTTCTTACTGCTTGGTGAAGTGGTGTGATGCTGAATTTAAATACATCAGAGAGAGATGACTGCATGAAGGCCGATGTTAATTTTTTTCAGGCAGCGCTGATGTACAATTTTCAATAAAAGAAATACCAGAAAAGTTCATCACTTCAACTTTCTGCAAAATCACCATCAAGTGTTTAACTGCATATGTAACAAAAGCTGTAAAACTAGTCTCCTTCTACCTTAGCGTACAAACTTATCAGTCACCCTTCACAAAAGCTTTAAATGCCATTCTGTCCTAGCTGCAGATGGACTAAGTTAGCAACTGGCTGGTAAACATAATGAAGCAATTAGCAGCCAAAGAGCCACATATTTCCCTCAGGAGTTAAACTGAGAGTGAATGTTGGACATTCATTGGGTGGACGAAACCACAACTCCAGATGCATGCTAATGTTTCTCTGCAGGGGAGGTAAACAAAGGCTACAGTTACAAGCCCCAGAGAAAGCAAATTTAACTATCTTTTCCTAAACCAAGTAGATTTTTAAAGAGTTAAACACGTTCAAAACAGCATGGCTTCACAAGCAGTGAGAATGTGTCTGTCGACGCTCAACGTTGAGACTACTTTCATGTCTCTTTCCCACTTGTCACAAAAAGAGTTGACAAAGCTGTGAATAGACCGTCACTGGGCCGACTGTCAGCACAAGCCAAACTTCATTGTGCACGCTGTTCTCCACACCAAGGCCTGCCTGCTTCAGCTGAAAGCAGAGATCATAATTGTTTGTGTCATCTGATGCAATCAGCACGCTATTCTCTGAGATGACAGCTTAAATTAAACTGTCACAACAGTTTCATGACTGTCCAATCAGTGCAGTCATGGCTGCTACAATATAAATCACAATAATGTCTGAGTTATTGTTATAATACAAATATGAGAAATAAAAATTTAATGTATCAGTGGAAGAAATGAGCAAACAGTTTAACTGGTGGAAACAAACTGTGTGAGTGTGCGAGCAATATGTGTTGTGTTTGAATGTTTAATACAGTTAATTTTCATTCCTATGAAGCAATAAGAAACAAAAATAAAATGTTAACATACTGATCTAGTTTTTAAACTGTAAACTGATCCAAACTGTCCATATTTTTCCTTCGCGATGACTCTTTAACCCCAACCCATCAGTCAGAATTTGATCCATTTGGTTATGTAACCTTTTGAAAGTCTGGACGAGCTGTGTGATTTAATTATGTTAACCAATTCATGCATATGGAGTCAGCTCAGCCAGGGAAACATTGGATGTGAATGCTCTGAAACAGCACCCAAAAATATGCCAACGTGAGAAAATCTTCACAGATGTTGCACTCAGTGAGCACCTCTCAAGGCTGCACTGGCCTCCATCTTTAAATGGGATAGAGTAGTACTACATGTATCGTGTTGCACTCACCAGAAAGTGTGAAATAGTATGTTAAATTTAAATTGCTGTTCTGGAAATTCATTACATGTGATTGCAAAGTTTAGTAGTGCAACCCACAGCTTCAAACATACATGTACCCATATTTTACATGGGTGCATGTATATTTTTTTACATTACAGTGATGTCGGATATCAGGCAGAATTTTAAACCTTGCTTCCATCATTTCATCGACATTTTCTAACTGACTTCCTTTTGGGGGGGGGTCAATTTTCCCAAACCAACCATGAGAGATCAGCCTCTGCAGGAATCTTGTGAAATTTTCGATCCATGTGTAGCCATCCCAAGAATAATGTTTTTTCCTGAGTGGATTGGAGTAAAGAAACCCAGACTACAGTGCAGCCTGACCATGACTTTTTCCCCCAGACAGAGCTAACTGAATCTAACGCCTTCTCAACCCAGAAACCGCTAATTCATGTCATGATGGCCGCAAAAGATTGCTGGTGTCAGCAAATTCAAAGGTCTGGACTCCAGCGCACCAAACCCAGAAAGGCTTGTCTTGTACCGAGTGTTTTCAGGAAAAATACACTGACTGTTACGCTCATGCTGTTTACTTTTAGGTGTAACTCTGAAGACAAAATAAATATGGCACATGGCACTAGAGCAGATGAGATCGGAAACAACTATCAGCACTGAATAGTTTTTTCTTACAAATTATTGTGACAAATTTACTAATCTACCTCCTAAGCACACACACACACACACAAACACACGGATCCGTGCAAACACATCTTACCCTTTTTAATTTGCTTACACTTTAACCCAACATACAAATTGACAAATGTGTTTACCACCATTACCAACGCTCGCCCGCGCCTTGGTGCGCTCGTCAGCACAATTAGCAACATGAGAGTAATCACAGCTCTTTGCCTCAGCCGGCACAGCTGTGAGTGGATACACTGAATACAATTAACAACACCTAAATCCAATTAGCAGACAATGAAAGGTAACACAACCTGATGGTGCTAGTTAGCCGAGGAAGAGCTCGCTGCTGATAGCATGTCAGAGGAGAGAAGAGAGGTGGGAATAAATGCGGGGAAGGGAGGAGGAAGGAAGCCTGGATGTGAGCACTGGGGGTATTATTTTCAGCATTTTATGATGAATACATAAAAAACATACATCTTTTCATTCTCGACCAAAAGTTGAGGATGCAACAAAGAGGAGCATTGTGCCCTCCAGCTCTCCTCATCTCAGATGCAATTGCTCAAGTAAAACTCATCGGTGCCATCCTCACACAGGATGACTTGAAATCCATGTATCATTTCTAATATAACACGCCACATATAACACTGCTTCTCCTGCTACAACAGTAAATAATGTGCCTCCACTTGCACATTAAAATGAAACTTGACTTTATATATTAACTTTTAACACTCCTGCAATCATCAAAGGTAAATTACCTTCTTCTGCTCTGTGCTTGTCAAATATAATTACAATATGTTTTGTAATATCACGTCTAATAATAATAGCATTAGACAGTATATTAACTCCAGTACTGTACATAAGAGTGCTACATTTCAACTATATTGCTCCTTGACTCTTCAGTTGAAGATTTTACATAAAAATCTTGGCATAAGCTCCTAAAGTTGTTGAAAATTAAATCAGTAATTGTCAACCTTTTTAAGTTTGTGACTTCTTATAAAAGTGGTTCCTTGTCACATTTCAAATATTTTATTAGCTGAAAGCAGTTTCAACAAAAATCTTTTTGTCTTTTAAACCGCTCGCCTATTTCTATTTTAACAACTCTATGAGACTCGAAAAGGAAATGGAGAACAGCTTCTTTTATTTTTCATACTTTGATTAATTTTTGTTGCATTGGTGCTTGAAGGATCTGAAGACTTCAGCCAATGCCCTGAGACGACAAAAAACCTGTAACCTAAACCTTTGACCATCCAGCACCAGGAAAGAGCGGCAGACATTCAAATGAGACTAAAAGAGGAGGAGAATATTCAAAGAGCACAAAACCAGCACCAGGAAGAACAATGATACAGACATCAAATGAGGACTCTATTTCTGTCTGCAGATTTTAATATGATAGTGTCTCAACTATGGTGTTTTGGTAGTTAGATGGTGTTTATTGGTCTTCTGACAGTCAGCAAGTTTACATGGACGGCAATATTCCAATAATAACCCAGTTAAGCCAATATTCGGAGTAAGATACTGCCATGTAAACAGGATTATCTGATTACCTTAACTGGAATAAGGTCATATTGGGGATAAGCAATATTGTGGAATATTCTGATATTATTTGGATTATTGTATACATTTATACTGTATACACCTTAATTGTGCTGCTGAAGTTTAGTGTAGTTCAACAACAAGTTTGAGCTACGTTCATTCACGCCTTCTCCCTTTGGCCCAGCCTCTCCTGTCTTTCTTCCTCCCACTACATTCCATTCATCCAGTCACTGCCTGCGCTTTGTCCCTCTATTACGTCTCATGTCATTCAAAAGATGCTTTTCATCATTGTTCTTGATCTTCTCGCAGGCTCCCTCCACCACCCCAACTCCACCTTCCACCTGAGGACTCAGGACTTCCTGCCAGAGCAGGCTTAGAGGCCCTCCTGCAGAGTTCTCTGCCAGGATCTGCTCGATCCCTGGTCGACCTGGCACAGAGACTGAGTCTGCGCCTGTCTTTTGTGAAACAAATCGTTGCATTTCATATGGTGATGTCTCTTCTAGTTGAATGAGGTCTTGTTGAAGTTGTTGCTGAATTTTGTGACACAAGCATTGTGGTACGGCAGCCAAACTGCTTGATGAGACTTCATGTCCTGTAAAAGCTGTATCTGCCTGACACTGTTAGCACCTAATGCCATCAGAATAACATCTCGAAGTGCACTGATCGGCAAAATAAGCCAGAAAACAGCTACAAGGGTATTCCACAGCACCAACATGGTGGTAGGACAGTAATTCCAGGGGGACCTCGTCCATGACGTGGACATTAAGTAATCTGGGTGAGCAACAGGCACCTGTGAGAAGCCTGCAAAACTCTGCCGCATCTCGTGAGTCATCTGTGCTTAACTGGACTATGCTCTGTACCATGTAAACGGGAATATGAAACGAATATTGTGCAAACAACTCATGTAAACACCCTGATCAAAATATTGTCTTTTTTAGAATAAGGTCAGTATTCAGGTTACTGCAGTCCATGTAAACATACTGTGGATGCTTCAGACAAGGCAGGGGGAAAAGGAAAGGGATTAAATAGAAGGTGACATAATCAGAAAAGAGAAGGAACAGCCATAGAGTAGGAAATGGTTAAGGAGCAAGTGAAAGGGACAGAAAAAAAGAGGCAAATAGGGGAGAGATTACAAGAGGCAAAGAGAGGAGGGCATCAAGGAAAGGTGGACAGGTAATTAGCAAGGAAGAGCAAATTTCAGTGATTCAATGGAAGAGGAGGAGAGGGTAAAGGGGATTGTAAAGGGTTCAGTTTAATGAGCTGCAGTCTGGAGGGCAGTTCTGTTATAATCACCATCAAGTGGAGGGAGATGGTTCTTTTGAATAGTTAAACTTTATTACTTCAAAGGTTTATTTAGGGAATTCAATCCAGATTTTTACAGTAAAACTACTCTAAATGCTGTGGAAGAAAACTTAAATATTGCCATTAAGAACAACTTTCTGTAAAAGAAAGAAGCCACAGGGTTTAAAGCAGTGGCAGCTCTCCCTGATGGGAAAGATGCACTCGAATACATTTAGATCCAGCCTGTTTGTAATGAGATTTGTTTCTTAAAAAGACAGAACCAAATGCCCCTTTGTTATAAAGACACACTCTATATGCTGCAAAATGCTGTGATCATAATTCCTCCAAAGCAAATAGAAGTAAAACAAAATCTGAATGATCACAACAAATGACTGATGAAACGTGATAAAATGAGATACCAGGAGGGACAGAGGAACAGTGCTTTCTCATGTCATTTGATATTGAAGCTGCATTAATGAATCTATCCTCTGGGAGACAGTGATCAAAACAACCTGACAGACAAACAGCCCTGACACGCTCAAATTTATCCAAAATCAACCTGTTGAGATATCCAGCAGAGTAGAGCATGTAATGAATGTAGTCTCTGTCAAAGGTAGTGATATTCTCACACCATATTGCACATTACTGTTTGTTTTTTTCTGTCACTTATGTACTGTGAAATGTCTTTTTTATTGTCACCTTCAATGTGATTGAGGATATAAATTAGCTTTATTGCTAGAATACGGCACTTTACATCTTTAACTACAATAACAATGGTCATTACACACACTGTCCCTTTGAAACGAAGTTAAGTAAAGTCGCATGTAAAGCTGTGATTCACCTCCACCTGATGAATGTTTATTAAAATTCACTCTTCTTTAGCTCAGTTTTGGTCTATACTGACTCCTGAGAAAAATGTCTGGCTTGTTAGTGGCTAAATGGCTGTGCAGGTTGGATATCTTAAAGCTTTTGAGCTTAAAACAGAGTCCAACAAGATAAATTAATGCGATAACTTTGATCCATAGAGTGCAGTTTTTGCATTCGTCAAACATCTTGAGGACCAACACAGGTGTGACCAACGATGGCTTCGTTCCATTAAGTGTCACAGCGAGCCAGGCCACAATGAATGAGCACGCACAGTACCAGAGCTCTGGAACAAGCTCACCTAATAACCTGATGAATTTCATGATAGACATTTGAGTTGTCAGAGCAGGAAAAGCACAGATGAAATGAATGACATTCATGATGGCTGCTTCAGTTTAGGTGAGCTTGTTCCAGAGCTCTGGTGCATGCTCATTCATTGACCTGTAATGGGATGAAGCCATCATTGATCACACCTGTGTTGGTCCACAAGATGTCAGCTGTGAAACTCACCAATAGTAGATTGTATACAAAGAAGAACACATAATTTAAAATCAAAGGGTTTAATATGGTAACAGCTCATCGCTTGTGCAGTTTGTTTTTGTAAATCAGAGAATGCTGATTGTTCCCAAGCACACCACACTCTGCAGGGTCTTAACAAAGAGGAGTTGTTAACTGCACATTAGAAAATCCCCACTGATATTGTTTTGCAAAGTGCAGCATACATGCCGACTTTTAGCCTTTCTGCGGCACAACCAGCCATGGAGATTATATAAGCAGCACAGATCCTCCCACAGGGGGCACCTGCTTCCTGCAGCCTCACGATGGTCAAACAGCCCACAAGCTTGTCTGAACACTTGCAAACCCAAAGACAAAACTGCACCTCTCCATAAAGAGACAATTGCTTTTTAATAAATTTGTAGTTAATCCCAAATTAACCCTAGAGAACACCTTAATTTAAAAATTCAACAGTTAGAAGATCTTATGCACTCATTTTTATATCTTAGGAGTCATCTTTATTTAGTACTATAGTCCAGCGAGTATTCAGGTGTAAATTTGCTCAGTTAATGAATTATAATATATTAAGGCAATCTTGGTGGGTTTCTTGCATGGATTAAGTTTTTTAAGAGGTAAAAAAAATAACAAAAATTGACACAATAACAGGTAACCCTTAACGTGTCACAAAATTGAACATGAGTCTTTCAACTGAAGTGACAACTCAGGGGTCCGTCACAAATTTAATGATAAATAATGTATACATAATTGAGGTATGATTTATGTATATATATATTTTTCCATTGATTAAATGAATTGACTGAAGTTTAAGTGGTTGTTATGGGGTGAAAAGCCCTCAATGTTTCTTTCAATTAAAAATAATGATCTTCAGTTAAAGAACATCTTTCATATTATGAGTTCATCATTAAAGGTTCTTTAGCCTTTCTCTCTCCACGAATACTGGGTAGTTTATTGGATTTTATTAACTTTTAGTCAATAATGTAGTTCCCTTTCACACAGTATGAGCTTTATCCAACTGGAGGGTTTAACAGCGGCTTGTTCCCCGTCAGCAGCCCCTCACCGTCAAACACAACCATAAACAGACACACAAATCATATCACCCAGCACGCAATGTCACGCTGGATATTCGTCTTTCCATGCCCTAATAGCATTGTTATGGTTCCTGCTGAGCATACACAGAGAGCCTAATCTAATCTCTTTCATACATTGGATATGGTATTCTAGAATATCTGTAAAGAAATGCACGCTGTGGCCTCCAGAACGTTGACATGTAAACACAATCGTTTCTCCATCCTCAGCCGCCGGCTCTGCTCTCTAATCACATTTCCAGTGAAAAGAGGCTGGAACGGGTGGAGCGTTTATCTAAAGCAGGTGTCTGATTAATGCTGCAGTCTGTTCCTTGTTGTTTTGAAGGGAAAGGATATGTGCTTGTGTGGAATGTCACATGTGACGAGTGCACAACTTGCCAGACTGAGGATGAAGAAAGTGCAGAATTGGTTTTCTACAGTCCCGTGGAAATTAAGCTATGAAGTATCCCTCACTGAGGATAAAGGCTGCTTAGTTACTTCCATCTCCAGCGAGTCATGGATAGTTCGCTTGTTGGTATCATGGTTAAATCACTCACTAAATAGGCCTATTAAATACAGTCCCACACTTCTGTATGAACAGACAAGCATACCTTATTGGAAAGTCAATGAAATGATGACAGAGAGACACAGAAAGTATAAAAAAATCAAAGAGATGAACAAAGCATAAATTAGCTCAGAGACACAAAATGACAACAGATGTCAAACATCTACTAGAGATGCAAAACGATCACAAAGAGTCCACAAAACAATTTGAAATATATGTAGAACAGTTATAAATACATGCAGAAAATCCACAAAAAGACGTTATTTAATGTTAATGGCTGTAAGCTATGTGTAGTTAAAATTGCAGATATTTATTGATTTGTTTTCATGTAGTATATTAGAAATGCATTAACACACTGTCTTCACAACATAACAGTAAATAATTTGCAGTTTTTATTGCCAAGAACCAGCTCTTTAAATGTGAGTGAGCACATTTGACTTTTCTGAGCTTTAAATTCAAATCAGGCTTCTGACGGAAAGTTTACATAATTAATTACCAGGAACAGATACTTTATGGCATTTGATTGCTGCTTCCAACTGGATGTGACATTTTGGAAATAACTGGATTTGTCCTTTCTGATCTCTGTGAGGTTTTTCTTAACTTCATTTGAGACTGATCCTGTCTCTTCTTACATGCCCCCAAACACCCCATTTTTGCGGTGTTTGCCTACCTCCATTTTAAAGGAGGCCATGTTTGTTTGGAAAATGCTCGTCTGGTTTGTTTTAGAGGGAAATAACGTTTTTTGTTTGGTTTCTTTGTTTGTTTGTTTTTTGGAGTATTTCTCTGTGAAGTGCATTGCATATAATATAGCATGCTCTGTTCTCATCATCCAGAGAAGAGGTTTAGGTAAATAACAGACAACATGCACACAGCAGTCTTCATCCCTCCTTCAGAGGATATGGACGTAAAGCTGAGAGTTACATTTACTCCAGGGAATGTTGTAAACACATAATTAGCATGGTGCTGACTCAGTAATTGTTTCTGCAGCTTCAAGGTCACAAGACTAATCAGCATGAGGGTGTACGTGTATGTGAGTGTGTGTGTGTGTGTGTGTGTGTGTGTGTGTGTGTGTGGGGGGGGGGGGG
>JAQFJB010000006.1:19414518-19424607 GCA_029874875.1 Naso minor
TTGGCGCAGCCTCGGCGGGGCATTTTCGCACGAAATTTTGACTGCGCCATGATGAATATGTGACACCTCCCCCTGCCGCGCCACCACACCCATTTCGGTGCAGCGCGGTCTACCAAACTGCCAAACTGACCGCGCACCGGGCTGCACCGCTCGAAACTTGCACTGCGCCACCCTGCGCCACCCCGCGCTGCGCCACGAAACTAGGGCCCACAGTATTGTATCTTCTGCCAACCATTAACTTACATTCAAATCAGTGGATGTAAAGAGATTTTAGCTTAGATTACTGACACTTAGGCACCTACTAAAACAAACAAATATTCAGTCTTTTGCATTATGATTTTCATTGTATCACTAACTAAGCAAATTTTAACCCATTTAGGGCAACATTTTTTTTAATCAGTTACTACAAAGTTGGTTGATTAAAATACGAATTTGAAATTAACTTGTAACCATAACAGCATCAGACGTTAAACATTGATCTTTGGTAGTTTTGTGTAATGTACTTGTATTTTATTGTCTTGTGTTGACATTTTAATGCAAATTCACTGTTTGGCTTCAGTCCTTGCAGCCCATACAGTTAAAATATGATCTAATCAGTTGAGGTACATTTGCTTATCAGTTCCTTCTCACACACACACGCAATTAGTTTTTGCAAGATATCTGCAGTTTGCATTTGACAAACAACAGCATCTACTGCACAAAAGAAGCTATAAAAGACTCTCTGAAATAAGGAGTACTTGATTTTTTCTGTTACGCCTGTAGTCTCAACATCCTGAATGACACTGATATTGAAATTGATGTGTCTGTTTAATAAATGCCAGGTAAGCGCTTAAGGATTTATGAAGCTGTGAGTGCAAATGTCAACTCCATCCCTCCTTGTTAGCACTCCAACCCAAGCTGAAAACGAGGTGAGAGGCCTCTCGGCGGGTTCTCAAAAGATGGCAGAGTGAACAAAAATAGAGCTGTGAATAAGTCACCTCATTAAAACGATGCAACAAAAAAATAATAACGGCTCATAAGTTTCGGCATCGTCAGGCAACATGTTTGTTCTTAATCAGTGAGGGTCTCTGCTGGTTTTGTGATTGTCTGGGGAATTCTGCACTGGTTATGTGCAGTTACTTAGTTGGCATCCATAAGGCAGTGAAGCAATAAACTGGCTTTGTGTTAATCCAAAATTAATTCTCATGAATATTAGATCAAGGAGGGGGTTTCATATTGGGAAGATGTAAAAAAGTCGTTGAGATTCATCATTGAATCTATAAAACTCATCAGAGGAGGCTGTGCAGATGTTTCTCTGTGGGTGTTGCATGGATCCTCGGGATCACTGTTGCACAGAGTTTATTTTTTAAACGCATGTCACTTAATAACACAAAAAAATATAAAATGGTTCCTGACAGATTGTGATGGACTCATCTATAAAAAAAAAAAATCCATAAAGTTTTTTCTGGTTCAGAAACAAGAGAAGCAAGGAAGAGACACGGAAACGATGAGAGAGGAGAAAGAGAGAAAAAAGCACTTTGAAGTGCGCTCTCTGACACTATTTGGTGATTTATTCTGTCCCTTTCAACCTCCAAACCAAACACATCACACTCGCAGCCTCCTGAGCGAGATCATCATCATATAATTGGTTTTAAATCAAGAGGAAGAGCCTGGTGCCCAGCGGGTGCTGGGATCAATCATGGGAATCAATGACAAAACACTGAGATAATGCCTCCCAAATCCCATCTAACAGCTGGGAGGAGGGAGCCTGAGGAGCTGACCCCAGGCCAGAGGAGGGTGCTTTCTCTGTCACATGCCATAATTGGTTTATGTGTGATTTACCGAAGTGGGTATTTATTGCATTGGCAGTGACAATATAATTCTCTGTATAAGCAAAAGGAAAGTGTGTTATGGCACATGAAACAGTTCTGTCATCATTTAGGGGAGTGATGTTGTGAGATGTAATAAAATCAGAGGTTTCAAGTCAGAGTTCATGCAGCAGATGTACTGCCGGTGATGTCGTACTTGAGTTTGGTTGGTAGTGAATGGAAAGCTTGGATGTAGGCTTTGATTTTTCAGAATAAATACGAATATTCAGACCAGCCACAATAAAAGAGAAACAGAAAGAGTTTCATTAAGTTTTCTCAGTTGGGCTCCTCTGCAGATAATTAGTGGGAAAAACCGTCTCAGCTCACAAACTCTGGCTCTCCACCATTTTCCTGCAGAGGGAAAACCAGGCAACATGTTTGCTTTCATCCAAAAACTTCTTTACACTCCCACCTGCTGTCTGGAGCCACTCAGGGATGGTTTGTGGAATTAGAGCCACTTTGACCCAGGTGGCTTCAATCCTCACAAATCTGGATCTTAATGACACAATAAATTTAATCAGATTTACCCACTTAAGGAGCATAATCAAAACATATATATTGTTTGTGAAGTGATAAACAAGTAAACATTTTCGTCTTTCGAGCTGATTCACATAACAGCAGTAAAATTTACCTACAAGGACATTTTAAAGGGGAGTAACAGTCCCTCTTTATCTCTTTCCCCAAACACAAAACCTGTGGGAGCAGAAAGACTTTACACAGAAGAAGAAAGTTTTCTCAAACATCTTTATTTGTAAATTATGCTGCTCTGCTGTCAGCAGACTTTGTAGACTAACTGAAGATATCTTGGTTTAAAATGGGTCACAGTGACTGGCTTCATAGATTACCTGAACCTCTGCGCAGGTAAGCACAGAGTGAGATAAATGAAGGGATAATTGTGTAGGATACATAGACTTTACTGACTTTATCCTTTAATTTTTAAGCAAACACAATTACCCACATATTTTATAGTACAAAGTAAAGGTAAGTTTTACCCTTTTGCCACAACTCGAGTGTGTTCAGTCCCTCGTTACTTAGCAATCATAATGCTGCACGCCTGTTCAATGAATGAGCAGCTCTGCACCAACTTAACAAGCAACAACATAACACCATGCAACGCTGCATGTGTGTCTCTTTTTATTAGTTAAAACCCTGTGGAGCAAACAATTTGAACAAGTTAATGTTTTCTTATTTGTATGTCCCAAATGATAACCTTTCTGGTTTCCGGAAAGTCTACAAAGTCACATTCACATTCATATATTCATAAAATCATTCCAGTGTAACTCACTCTGTCTTGAAACTTGAGCGGCACCTTTAGCCAGAATACATGACAACAGTTCTGTGTGTAAATTGGCCTTTAGGTCCTGATTGTACAAACAATTCAAGGTCTTTGGTTCGATCCTCGGCTCCTCCAGTCTACATGTCAAAGTGTCCTCATGCAAAATACTGAGCCCTATATTGCTCAATGGCTGTGTATTCAAAGTGCAGGATTAATCTTACTACTGTTAATGTTCCCAGTGAACTATGGGATGAAACGTGACTCCACTCCACGGTCACTCCAGTATCTTCTCGACTTCTGAGTTTATTTGAAACTGAAACAAAAGTATTCTCTGCTTAATTGTGGCAATAATAATACAAGTCTCCAACTACAACCAGTTTGAATGTCGTCAAGCTGTCAAAACCTGCATTAAACGTCCTATCCAGCACAGTTTGAGTTATTCATGATGACCTTTGAAAAGAGCCATTCGCCTGGACAAAGTGCTCACAGAAAACAGTTGAGAAAGAACAAGAAACCTTCCGTAATGGCCAGTTGTGACATTCAATGACATTAATTTTGTCCTTTAAATGGGTCAAAAACCAACTTTGGGTCTTAGATCGCCAAACTAAGCAACAAAAAAAAAAATCACTATGAAGCATCCAGGTGTATAATTTCATCTGTCCTTGTTCTGTCAGTGGTCCCAGCTGAGGGTGCTACTGGTCAGCATGTCCTGTCCTAATTACTCGGCTAGCAGGGAGGACCACAGGCCCAGATGCACTGGGACTCTCCAAGCGCTGGCGAAAAGGTCCCAGGCTGCTGTTCTCACAAGAACTCAAACACTGACAAAGACACACTATTAATGCACACACGCAAATATCCAAAAACCTGAGCAGAGGTGTGGACTCTGGCAGGTTCACAAAAACAGAGAAGTGCATTTGTAGGTGCACAAATATGTATCCGCCCAGATACACACACACAGAGTCACACAGAGTCACACAGGCAGCAAGGCCCATATGTAGTGGGACTGTGTATCCTTCCAGGTCATTAGCCCCTGACTGTCAGGGCGAGCTGAGGAGGCGGAGGTGACATGTTGTCTCCAGCTCTGCCAGATGTGCTGCTGACACTGCAGACAGACAGAAACACTTTCCAAACACCAAGTTTGCACTGAGGGCATCTCAGGCGCGGTAATGAAATCATCTCTTACTTTGAAGCGTGTTCAGGTGAGAAGGCTGTGAGGAGCTAGAGGAGGTTAGCACTTCATGAAGAGGCATGATGAAATGTATTTTTTATGTAAAGATAAGAACAGAGATGATGGATACGAGTGAAAAACATTCTTTTTACTCTGTCTGTTGAATAGCCTGCAGCACAGTGTCACATTAACATTAAATGTACTGAAGATCACTGATGCACCAAATAGATTCATTGAGTTTAGCAAATTTAGGTCTGCGTTACTGTTATTCAGTTCCATTTGCATGTTTTTCCTCTTCAGCTCTCTGCATTTTAAAGAATGAATCAGTGTTAATTTACCTCTGACAGCACAGATGTGGAAACTGAAGGGGAAGAATTCGTAAAGAACGGAGTGCAGTCGCTAATAGCAACATGAATTGTGCATCTTGTGCAACTGCTGTCTGCTTTGTCCGAATTGTTAAAGGTATCACACTAATGCACAAAGACACCAATAAAGTTTTGCAAGTGATTACAGATATTCATGTGGTTAAGTACTGAATAGCTTCTGTACACACTGGCTGCTGATGAGTCTGTCCAGCAGTTTCAGACAGACTCAGTGCCAATTTTGGCCACTTTATCACTATTTCCTTCAACTTTTAAATTTCTTTTGAGCTTAACTGAACTTATTGAACGATTTTTGTCTTCTTCTGTAACTCTTCTTTGTGTGCAATAAATAATGTGCAGTGTGCATTGATAACATCCTTCACTAAAATATCAGTGTAATAGGATTGTAGTCCGACTAACACTGGACTTAAAAAAAAACAAACATGTAAACATGTAAAACTCGTACTAAGCTGAATTACTGAAAGTTGGACTAACACATCTTGATAATGCATTTGAAGATCGATTTACTCTTGCATGTAAACGCCTCAGTCGGCCTCTGAGTGGTCTCGGCGCTCTGCACATGATCCATAGTTTCTAATGGCGGTCAGTGATCTGGAAGTTGAACAGCATTAACTTGTGAAAGAATTATGTAAGAAAACAAGAGGGTATCAAAAAAATGAAGTGTAGAGCACATAGGAAATGCACAACGCTGTAAAGTCATCCATGTTTTTATCGTTCAGCATGGATACAACTTGCTAGTTTGTTTGTCGCTTGTTTGGTATGTGATGTACAGATCAACAGGCAGAAGGTTCCAAGGCAACCAGCTGAAAGGATGCCTAATGTCACCTGCTGTAGCGGCGTCTAACATACTTTCCATCAGTAAGCCGATTCTTCCTCAGTCCTTCAGAACAAGAACAGTAGTCCAGTTAAATGGTCTAACTGATTTATAGTCATAGCTTGACCTAACTGTGCATGTAAAGACAATCACTGAAAGATGAGAACTGTTCTTAAGTAGTTATGAGGTCTGAAAATTATATTTTTATCCTCAAATCAAATTGCAGATTGTTTAAGTCTTGAACAACACTTAAGCTTTTGCTTTGTGGTTGTAGTTGGTGACAAACTGAAGTTTAGCTATCAACAAATTTACAGCAAAGTTAAACAAACCTGCAACATTTTTTTTAGATCAAACCAATTTTGCAGCATATTTAGAACCAGATAGAAGTGTGTGTGGCCACAAAAGCTGGCATGCTCCTGGTGCAGGACAGTGGAGGAAATGAGAGGAGGCTGCAGTAGGAAAACAGAGCTACTTGTGGAGGAAATTTGGCAAAGTTGCACTCTGGGCTTCATGCTGCTGCCTCTGCTGTGGAGCTAAGTTGGCTGGCGTGGAAGGAAGGACAGCCAAATCCCCAAACCCAGAACAAATATGTCCAGTGAACAGCAGTACGCTGCAAAAAATCATGATATTACCCACTGGTTTTAGCTTAAGTTCAGACTTACAGCTGAAAAAAAACTGTGATTTGACTTTATGAACAAGAGGATTTCCACAAGACATCAGAAATTCTCTCTATTTTAATTAAAAATACAAATACACAAATAAACTCACCCGAGAGATAAAGGTCAAACTAAATAGGACCAGATCGAAGAGAAGAGGCTGCTTTTAAATCCAACCTTTGCAGTATGTTTATTTTTGTTGTTATTTCTGGAGGTTTTATTCATAATGTGATTTCACATCTTAGTGGGAGTTTCAAATTATTGTTGCATGTCATATTTTATAGATATGCTTTGTTTTAGGGGAACAGATGGGACAGATGATTGGCAGGGTAGAGGCAGATTTAAGGATTGCTTCTTACACCAAGTTTTGCACCATTTGAGGCTCATCAGAACCACTGGAGAGGAGGCAACACGTTTGCCATTTTCATATGTGATAAATTTATTCAAAATGAACAGATGCAAATGTGCTTTCTGTTTTAAAAACTTCAGTTCCCTCATACTTGACTCATACCGTCCTCAGTTATACAAAGTTGTTGATGATTTCTCCACACTTCTGGAGGAAAATCAGCAGGTTTGTTGGCTCCACCGCACATAACAATGAGAAGAAATAAACTTTGTAATTTTAGACAAGTTTTTCACAGTCATTGTCAAGTTCCCTTCTCAGCTGTGAACGGATAAAACTGTGAAATATTATAATAGGCATGTAGATGTTCCCTTAATCCCGAGGCCACAATTCTAAAGTTTCTGAAAAAAGCTTCATGACAGAAGTATGAGACTGAGGGTGTTGAAGAGCAACACCTTCAAAATTTGCGGTGTAACACACCCTCTAGGCAAAATCTGCACATACATTGAAACCATGCAAACACACACACGCCAGACGACAGTTTTCACAGTTGTTAGAGACACACACAAGTTTTGTCTACAGAGACCCGCCTGAGCAACTGAGCAGCAGACATGCACTCACACAGAGGAACAAACAGAGAAACACTGAGAGACATTGACTTTATCTCAAACCAGAGCCCCCGAGTCTCACACACCTGCGCAGCTGTACACAAACCGGCGAGGTGTGTCTTTCTCCCTGGTGTTCCTCAGGTCTAATTAAGAGCGAGCAGCTCACCGGAGGTGTTGATGACACATAAGGGTGTTTAATTAATATTGAAAAGAAGTTACACCCCGTGGCAGCGTTACCGGACGGGGCTGGCTGGTGGAGAATGTGGAGAAGGAAAGTGGATAGAGACTTATTTAAGGGCATTGAAAAAACTGAGAAATCAAGAGATTTTTGCTGGAATTTGATTCAAATGGTGAAAGTTAAAAATACATTTAGGTTGTTCCTCCAGCCTTTAAGCAGTAAGAAGACAAGAATCTTGTGCCATGCTGGGACAGCTGTGATTTGAGCTAAATGCTAATATCAACTCACTAACATGCTGACAAGTGCAATGTTAACATGATGTTATATATAGATATATGTTTTAAAATGTTTACCAACTTAGTTTAGCAAGTTAGCATAGCAACAGTTGCTAATAAGCAGTAAACATAAGGAACGGCTGGGGCGGGGCCTTTCTATGTGGAACTTAGGCTGCCAGGCGCTGTGCTGCACTGCCCACTGCTCCTCAGGGATGGATTAAATGCACAGACCGAGTTTCACCGTGTGCTGTATACGTCATTGTTATGTCACTGTTATGTCATTGTTATGCTGCTACACTAGGCTAGCCAGCCTATTAAGTAATAGATCAACCAACCAAGAGGCTGACATTGCCATTAATGCACCCATGCCTCTGATATGTTAATTCAGTGAAGCACAAAGGGTTAAATTTAAAAGTTTAACAAGGCCTCTATTTTACTTTAAGCTGCATTTTTGTGGGGTGGAACTTACCTGTCAACAACAAGCAAATTACAGATAATTTATACAACAGTTAGTTTCGGACAAGCAATTTGATTGGCTAAGAGACATGAAAAACGTGACAGTATTTCACCACAACATCACGGTTTCTTCACTCTGTATGTATTGCTCCCCATCAACGCTTACGCATTTCCGTGGCAACATAGGAGTGTTACAGATGACGTCACGTCAGGAAGAAATGCCCAAGTTTTGTGCTGTTTGCGGCTGTACCACCGATCGAATAGGGAGAAAAACAAAAGCTACCTTCGACGTCACTGAACGGACTTTGAATCAGACATAGCGGTCAAAACAACTGTTGCTGTGTGTGAATACTGTGGAGTTCCAACAACACAACTTTATACACCACAGGATTATCTTATGTACACAGACACGGCGTTGTTAAGTTTTCCAACATTTCTGGGACTTCCACAACTGTTGCTGTGCAAATGGGATGATTAAATTGGCTGTAGGTAATGATAGAAAGTGACAAGCCCTCCTTCCTCCTGACTCTAACGTTACTAGCTAATGCTAAATGTAGCTGACATGGAGCTTTGTGACATAACTCAACAGGCTCTGGATGATTTTATCACCCATACCTGATGTTGTTAAGCTTCCCAACCTGTGTGGGACCTCTAAAACTGATACAGTGCAGAAATGATGAGTAAATCGTCCGTAATTAAGGACAGAAAGTGACCAGTCGACCTCCCTCTGAATGAGCTGGTGCAGCGGCAGCCTGTGTGCGCTGCGTTGCCAAGGCAACAGTGAGAGTTTAATCCTGAGGAAACTGTTTTTGTTGGCGGAGCCAAATAAAATACTTAAATAATCTATTTTGTCACCTTTCCTCAGCATTTTCTTACTCAGCATCACTATTTAAACTGTTGTTGAACTGTTGCATGAAAGCAATCTCACATGAGAGGGAGTGATGTTGTACTGTAATATGGTCACGACTGTGATTGTCCTCCACGACCAAATCACAGCTGTGACGATATTACAGTATGACGTCACTCCCTCTCGTGTGATATTGCTTAAACATCAGCAAATCATTCTCTGCTTACATCAGGAAGAAAAGGAGCAACATTAGCATTTAGTTAAGTGACAAAGATGCTCAGCAGAGATGCCGTAGTTCTCTCGGGGTTTCTTAAGTGGCCTCTTTCACCAGTCATGTATTCATTTGATTCATGGTCAGTAACAAAATACTGACCAGTCAAAGTATAGTGCAGAGCAGCATTGTGGTAGCACAACTTAGCACGACAAATTTACAGTTTACAAATTTGCAGCTTCACTGAATTCAGTACAATTTAAAAAAAAAACAAAACAGCAAAAAGTGAGGAAAATGGGAATGGGATGTAAGAAAAGACCAAAGGAAGTGACAAAGGAAACAGAAAAGCCTATAGAGGTAAAATTAAATCAAGAACAAGGAGAGAAAAACAGAGAGGATGAAAAAAAGGGAAAAAAAGAAAAAATATTTGAAATCACTCATGACCGGCAATGCGGTAGAGGAAACTGTACTGTGGCAAATGAATTGTTCTGCAGGGAGCATTTTCATTTGTGTGGCCATGCAGCACAAAGCCACTGGAGGGGAGCTGGAGCTGCTCGCTGTGTTTCTGTGTGTTTTTGTGACTTTGCTGTTGCACAGCCTGGGAAGAAGGGGGACCTTACGTTTGATTGCCACCAACCCTGTTCTGAGTGAGCACAATAGTCATTTATTCATAGATTTTTCAAAGAAGCAGCATAAGCAGAGGTTTATTTTGAGATTTAACCATATGGGCACATTTCAACATTTCACCAAATGCCACATATTATGAATGCTGACACAGTATACACTATACACCATACAGTGTTAGAGATTATTATTCAATGCAGTGATTAAGTTTCCTCCTACATTTAATTGGCATGACAAATTGGAAGTTTTAATCCTCACTTCTAGGAGACAATCGCTAGAAAAAATATGATATTAACTCGATTGAGACAACATTCTGAATAAAACACTGCCATGTAAACAGTATTTTCTGACTGCCTTTCTCTGAATAAGGTCAGAGTTGGAGTAAGCAATTATCAAATTAAGA
>JAQFJB010000006.1:19459347-19469906 GCA_029874875.1 Naso minor
CCTTTGTCCATCATTATTCATCTGAATTGACGAGCAGTCGGATAGTGCGCCACTTATGAGTGTTGCTGCAGCAGAGAATTGTGGGATGGAATAATCTCCTTTCCTTTTGCCAAGGATGGTCCAGTGTATCCTGTGCTAAAGGAGATACGAAAGGAAGCACTGAGCCACCTTTCCTTAGCATTTAGACAATTTGAACAGCTCTCATCATGAACTACTCCCGGATCATTTCACTCAGTTAGGAACCTTCCTAAACAAAAAGTATTACTGGACCACAGCCCAGGTATATATGGAGGGGTTGATGAGCATGATAAGCAGCAGGTGTGTTCCTCAGAAGCCGCGGGAAAACCCGGTAAGTCAACCACACACAGATAGAACATAAAGGGAGGAAGGCGATAAATCAAGGAGAAGAGGACAGACACAGAAAACACAAATAAAAACCCTACAGTCACAGAAGGAGCCGTGACAGCAGTCACACATACAATCAGTGCGATCAGAAGATGGTGCACAAGTGAACTGTCTCGACTCAATTCTGACACATTCTGGTATGTGGTGATTATGGAGGCAAAGGTAAGAGGATGTTTAGAGTCCAACGAAATACGCAAAGAAGGAGAAACAGGAAAGAAAAAGGATTTTGCTCTTTTTTGGAACATCTCAGTTTGAGCTGCTGCTGTGTGTTGCTCAGCTGTGGAGTGTTTGGATGTGTGTGTGTGTGTGTATGTGTGTGTTTGTGTGTGTGGTTGAGTCTTTTATCAGCCGCAGCAGGTCAGGCAGTGTCTCCTCAGGTTTGAATCGCTGTGACCCAGAGTGTCCAGGTTTCCCTCAGAGAGACGCTGAATCCCATCAGTGCTGCCAAACCTCAGGGATGCTGTTCTGCAGTCGGCACAGCGCACTGACCTCTGCGAAGTGTGTCGCCCTGTGTGATCCACAGAGAATCAGAAATCAGGAGAACAAACAGGGAGTGTGAAGCATGGAGGAGGTTTACAGCTGTTTCCATCGGGCAAATTTATTCACAGAGGCCTTAATCAGATTTACAAAGTCAGAGGACTCGTAATTGACTTGTATTAAAGTCCTGCAGCAGTTTGTTTAAATATTGCAACTCTGTGTCTTAGATATGATGTTTGTATGCTGCTGATTTACAACAGAAATGTTAAAAATTTAATGCCACCTAAAATAGTTTGTGTCAACATAGTGAGAAAACAGTAATGAAAGTATCCATCATGGTTTAAAATTAAACATTGTTGTCAATTACCTATGTTTTCTTATGACTTGGATCAACACAAACACAGCTTAAAAAAATCTACAAGACCTTGTTAAAGTGATCTTTTCACAAAATTCAATATATGGCTTAAAATGTATAGTGTGTTCATAAATATTCCAATTGACTCACCAGGATTCCATGCCTCTGTAACAAAGGGGAGGTGTTCAAAAATTTTCTCCCCATTCACTTGAATTGCAGCAGTACAAACTAACATATAGCTCACTTCAAATTAAGAGTTTCAAACATACTATGATATTTATACATTAAGTTCAAAACAGTATAACTGCTGTAACAGAGAGGAGCGCGTCTTCCGTATGCCAGCTCTGTGTCACTTCACGCTTACATGAGAGAAAAATAGGACAAAACTAATACGAACACTTCTCAGGAAAAAAACAAAGACCCAACCGAGGGAAAAAAATAGATATAATAAACACCTGGTATTGAATCGGTTCCCTTTATTTTTACGATATTTGTAGGCATATTTCAAGTGAATGAGGAGGAACATTTCAAACATCTGCCCTTCATCGCAGAGGCATGGACTCCAGGTGAGTCAGTTTTAGTGTTTATTGAACACATTGAATCTTGTGAAAATATCACTTCAAAGACCTCCATATCTGATTTTGCCAGAAAAAACATGGTTGAAATATCACCCGTTTCTTATGCAAAAACATTCAGTCTTGCTCAGCACAAAAACGTGTCCTGATGGTCATTAAAAATTTTTTTTTTTTAAATTAAACTAAAACATCCATCCCTGTCATCTCATCTCATGGTGACAAAAGTCAGCTCATATAGGCCTACATTTAATTTGAACTATGCCACTTTAATATTCACCGTCAAAACATTGATTTGGACCTAAAATAAACTAAAGACAGATGGATGTCGACAGAGAGCATCCACGTGCGAGGGTTGTGTAACAAAAGTCAGAGCAAAGAGAGGGAGATGCCAATGATCGGCAGTCTGAGTGTGCCCACGCAGGTGTGAGGTAATCAGCCACACTGATTAAAAACACCTGCGAATGTATCACAGGTGTTTGGGGGCTTTAAGTATCACACAAGTCAAGCACTGCAAACACAGGAAGTGAGTGAGAAACCTGAAAGAGAACAAAATTGACCACAAAAAGATTTGACTTGAGAGGTAAAAGCAAAAACCTTCAAGTCTGTGACTTTGTGGCAAAATCCCAGGAAAAAAAAAAAAGGAGTCAGGGGGCAGTCCTCACAGCTTGTGGCCAGGAATTAATGCAAGCATTGCTTGATTTGCCGAATTGTTGAAACTTTTTCTTTTGTTTCAATTTTTCAAGCTGAAACTTCACATTTTTGTGGTAAAAAAGGATTCTGTCAGAGTCTGGAACAAAACCACCTGGTAGGGCGAGGAAAAGAACATTTTTATATTTTTATTGTTAGAAACCAACTGGAAATTCTTGCATCATCTCATTAGGATCACAAAGACCTGGTCGCCACAAAATTTTCTAGATCATCTCCTAAAATGACCTGAATGACACTATCGACCTTGACATGATCTACATTAGTTTATAATACAGAGACAGTGCACGTTAATAAACATTACTATAAACATGCCGGTTTAGCCAAGTTGGCTAATTTTCAACCGTAGTCGTATACGTGTACATACAGTACAATGAGAAAACTGTGATGTTGATATAAAGATAAAGTGTATTGTCACAAGCAAACTACAGCAGGTACATATGCAGTAAAACTGTTAATGTTGATATGGTACTGTGTTAAAAATACAAATTTTTGTGTTTAAGAATCAGTCTTTGTTAAAAAACCAAAACAACACGGCGTTGATTTGATCTGCCTTATTTGCCTGACTCGACTTCATCTGTCTGACTTGAGACTTGACTTGCTGCACAAAAGAAAACAACAGAAACTGGAGGAATAAAGGTTGAGAACACTGAGTCGGGGTCATTTGTCTTTAAGCTGTGTTTCATACCCTCAGTGAAGCAAAGGCCAGAAATAAAAACAAAGCAGGAGACGGAGGTTCATTATGGCAAAGAGGAGCAATTGGCAACACTATCGCTTTTCCGATAGAGTCGGCTAACCGCTGCGTTGGGTGATTATAGATTTATCTATCTCGGCTTCCTCCTCACCTCTTCACACATCACAAACTCTTGCTAAATGTTTCCCTTTGGGCCTGAATCGAGGGAGCTTGATAAATTGTGCTCATGTGCGAGAGGCTTTTAACTGATCTCACACACATTAGGCCACTGAGTAACCAGAGCATTTCAGTGGCTTTCCCCTATTATCTTTGTGTCAGTATGGTTGTTTATTAGGTTTATATTTTTTATGTATAGTCTTCTAATCTAGGCAGTTCAACAGAGATTGAATATCTCATTTTCCACTGAGATATGGCCAAAAAAAGCAGTCATAAAAGCTGCTGCCAAAAATATAAACAGTGAATAACTCTGCAACTGAACGCCAGATAAAAAGCATTTGTGAGGATAAAATTCACAGTATAAGAGTTTAAAGCTGCACTTACCGTTACTTTGTTATTTAACAAAATACTGTGTGTCATGGAGTACTGCAGTTCATCTCAGTCATTTTGGCATCATTCACCTCCTTTTATTTCTGTCTGGGCCACAGTTCTGCTCTCACTCTTATTTCCGGATGCAGCAGGCAGATGTTTTACATATCGTGAGACTGCTGCCTAACAGCAGACCAGAGTTCAAGATTACCGTCAGTAAGTCTTTCCTCGTTGTTGTGGTGACCAAAATTGGGTATTTTGCATCAGATGAAGATTGTCCGACGATGATTCTGGCAACAAAATTGAATGTTTTCAAGGAAACATTGCAGGTTGCCCAGTTTTCATTATGATCTGAAAACAGCGATAATGAGACTTGTAGCGGCCATGTTTCTGGCCACAAAACCAGGTATGTTAAGCCAAAACTTCATCTTTTTCTAAGTCCAAGCAAGTTTTTTTTTTTTGCCTAAGCCAAACCAGACCTTACCCACAGAATTTTAATTTTTTTATTTATTTATTTGGATCCCTATTAGACATGACCAAGGTAGAAGCTATTCTTCCTTAGGTCCACGAAAAATGCACGTTCAGATGTAACTTTGATGTTAAAAAGTAAAGAAACATACAGTTTCAACAAATCTGTGATTTGTGGAAATTTCAAATGCCAAATATTTTCTAAAACTACATGGCTCAACTCAACTCACCTAAGTGTGTTGTTTTTATTTATTCAATTTTTAAATTGGTTGTTGACAGAAACTTGTTCCTAGTTGCATTTTTTTCTTTAATCTTAGTCAGTTTCAAGTGAACTGAGCTGATACGTAATGGTGAAGCGAAGACACCGAAGAGCACCGATTGGTCAGAAAGAATTATTACAAGAGTTGTTACTTGCCACAAATTGCCACTTTTATTCCCTCAACGCAAATTTTCAAAAATGGCAGCAAAACGATGCCAAGGTAACCTTACAAAATAAAAAAAGTTCCTCCTTGAGGTTGCAGAAAATAGGATCTTAAAGGAAACTATTAGCTGTTGGCATCTGCTGAGAGAAGAAAATATATTATAACAGATTGAAAAAGAAAAAGAGAAAGCTTTACTCCCTTTAAACGCCGCTGTTTTGAAATTTAAAAAGGTACAATCATCTCTTATGATACTTTTGAAACTGAAGATAATTAAGCATAATGACTTTCACTTTAACTCCAAAACCCTAATTTGGTTATGGCAGCATTCATGTCTGTGAAATAATGAATACCTCGTTCTGGAATCCAAACTCTTCATTTTCTCTCTTTGCATTTTAAGTGCAGCAGAAAGACTCGACCCTCCTTCTGCTCCTGCACAGTCATCGCTTCCATTATGAAAATTACACCACCTCCTCCGCCCCTGCTTATCCCCGTCTCGCCCACTTCTCTCCCCCTCCTCCCCGCTGCTGGCAGCCGCGACACCTCTCTCATAATTCTTCCTGCTGTATGGCTGCCGTCGGGTGATGAAATGGTTTCCTTGACCAGAGCGGGGCCTGGCAGTTGTTTTACTGTTTGGGTTTTAGCGGAGCGATAAAGCATCGCTGGCTAACTGCGACTGACAGAGAGCTATATCTAATAGGCCTGTCGCTCTCATGCCAAATCACTTGCTGCATTTCAATTAAGGGCCCTTAAGGAGTGGAAAAAGGCAAAATCAGACACGGATTGTGTGCAAGATTCTACTGATGCACACAGGCTAGAGGTGTCTCAATATACTACATGGACAAACTGATATCTGAAAAGTCAAATATCGATATCGTTCTAAAAATACTCATGATAATGATGTTCAGTGCTGTTTGCCACCTGCCTTTAAACGGAGAAGAAAGAAGACAAAGAGGAAACAGCCACAGACAGTCAGTAGAAAGCGAGACCTCTCACTGACCGTTCATTTCCTGTGTTAGTGTTACATGAATTTCGCCACAGCCCCGCCCCTTTAGGAGACTAGAAGCAGTCTTGAGTCCATTCATTCTTACGGGAGAAATGACCGTGATCACTGGTTATAATCAACTCTTTCACCCCATCATCAACAAGATACAGACTGGACCCTTTATTTACAAAGACATATATCTTCCAAACATTCTGACAAAACAATGGCATTTTTCAGACACACATATTCAGGGGAAATTAACTTTGTTTGAGACCTGTCTCTGCGAGATTTAGCGACCATTGCTTCCCACCTTGCTTCACAACGGACATAAACAGACATTTATATGGTTTTACAGGTGAAACCACGAATCAAAAGTTGAAACTTACATCAAACCAATTTCATGTGGCGCAAAATCCATCTGCTTAAATCCACTCACACGACGTTATAACACTTCCAGAGGAGGCAGAGGGATGGTGGTTCCTAACTGACTCCATGGGAAATTTGACTCCGCCCACTTTCAAGACTGGAAGTGTACATACCATTTTGCACCATTGGTACAGCCTAAAGTGGGGGATCTTGTAATAAATTGACTATCTTTGACACAACTACTAGCTAACTAGTTACCACAACAGTGTGTAGCTACAACTGCCCTCCAAAGTCAGAAGAAGAAAGACCAGAGCGAACCACTTTACTTGCACCCAACAAAAGTAACTGACAGAGTAGGAGTTTTAAAAGACGTGTGTTGGTCGACATCACAGCCTAAAGAAAATGACGATAAACAGTTCAGACGATACAGTTAAGTCAGGGTGATGATGAGGGGATCTGTATTGTACTTGAACCACAAGAATTAAGAATGTCATGTATACTCGTAACACTTTTCTTATACTGCAGGGGAGTTTAGTGGAGTACTGCTTGGAAACAGACGGTATGCCTGCACGCCATTCCTGCTCACACCCTACCCAAAGCCAGGAAGCAGAGGCAGAGAGGACCTTTAACCATGCCCACATGAAGACGGGGGGAGGGATAGAGATGACCTTTGGCCAACTGAAGACAATGTTCTACATTCATGTAAAACATATTTCCACATTTCTTCCAGGGAAACTCAGGCTCACAAATATTTCCAAACTTTAACTCCTGCAGGTTCCAGTGCCTGAAAAGCCTCGGGGTTACTCCTGACCGGACATGTGACAGTCATTGCCTGCTCAGTCCTCCACAGCATTGCCAGTGTACACCGGGAGAGACTGCCTGTAATGTTGGTGGAGGAGCAATGGGAGGATATCAGCGCGCCTCTTCAGAAACCACTTGATGGAAGGACAGTGAAGGACCTTTACAAGGACACTTATTTCACTTAATCCCATTGTGGCGACCTTTGTTGGACCTTTTTCTTTTCAGAACTTGTGAAGTACGATTTTAAGCAAACGTGTCCAAAATGTTTAGAATCTTGTCAGTCATTAGTTCAAGGAGGAGGTGGAGACAACAGAGCATGAACCCATTCAAAGCATGACCGTCTGCTGTGTTAGAAAGTATACTTGCATCCTTCAATTTTTTTTATCTCCAATTTTATTTTCAGCTTCTTTTAGTCTGTTAAGCTTTTCTTTTTTAAAAGAGGAGCAGCTTCCGCCTGTATATGGTGCAGACATCCTGTGACAGAAAATATGTCAGAGCGCCTGTGAAGTACTTGATGAAAATAATAGAAATAGTTTCTTACTTCACTCTTTGCTAATTGATTTATTGTTCCAGTCACATCCTGCAGCATAGTGTATGGTTAATAATTAACAGTATGTAACTGTTTGCATTGACTGCAGACACACCCACAATATTTCATCTTTGGACTCACCTCTGGCATTTCAGTGGCTGCAGACACTGCCTCCTCATCAAGGGCCCTACATGTGCTGGGGTCATCTCTGAACACAGAGGAACAGTGCGGCTGTTAAAGCAGGACCGGATGTGATTGCATGTCATGCATGGTATTTTACCAAACGTCAGGACCTTATTCACACACGGGTCAGGTGTGGCTTCAGCGTCTGTGGTTGGAGGATCCAGGAGATGTACGGTGTCCCCTCTCACTGGGATATAGGCATAACAATAGTGATTACAGTTGAGGGAAACAAAAAGATTTACACCTGTGGAAGGAAAGCAGTGGACAATATGTTTGACATATCAGTCCCAAGCACCTTGGGAAATAATTTCAGATGATGAACACCCCTCTGTTCCTTCAATCAGTGGCCGTCACCTGTTGCAGCTCAGCACCAGTTCCTCAGCCGGTGTGAGGTCCTCAGGTGGAGGCATGGTACATATTTATAGCTTGAATTTTGAGTAACACTGATAAATACCTTTCCCTCCCGTTAACTCATTTTATAATCTTGTCATCAATCCATTCATAAGGGCTTCTCATGTAGCGCAGGTGTGTGCACTAAGCGAGGCCATGCGAGCCTGTCTTGAGTCAGTCCTGATTAGACAAGGCTGTACTGAGTTAGTGGAGCGACTTGAGGCTTAATGGGAGATGGCACTTGTTTCAGCCTGGCTTTTTCAGATAAGCATGGCTTTCTTTAGCTACATTGATGGAATACCCCCAAGGACAAACAAATACAGGTGACAACCCCTGACAAGATTTTCATTATCAGGAATTAATGGATGTGATACGAAGGATGGCTGCCTGTACAGAGCTGAAATGTTTTATATCTTAGGTTTTAAGTCTTCTTCCAGTCAAAGTGTTTTTCTTACTGTTAATTGAATGTTTGACCTTCATTGCACTAAGGGACATTAAATGCAGTTGTCTTTACATTAGCGAGGGGGAAAGATTCTCACTGGGAAGCTCAGTTTAACGTGCACATACAAACTGGATTTTTTGTGAAATCACAGCTGGCCATGATCATGTCAAAGTCCTGGCTGATTTATAGTATTTGGGTCTTCTATTGTGTTTTCTCGACCTTACTCTCTTTGCACTTGTAGTCTGTTCGCCCTTTAACACCTTCCCTCCACACCTGCCCTGCATCAGCCTCATTAGCTCCACCTGTTGGTATGTTCACTGGCCAGTCAGCTCCTTTACTGACTCATCATCTCATTCCCTTCACCGGAGCTTCTCCACCTGCATCTCATTCCATGTCGTAAAGACCACTCTATATTTTTATGCCCATTTGTCCAACACTGTACTGAAAGCGAACGCTGGACTTTAACCCATCTTAAAAATTGGGTTTCTTTACAACAAGCAAAACAGTGGCTTCAGAGCTCCTATACTTTTGTTTCCAGTTTTTTAGGGGGAACAATTACTTATTTTCAAGTTTGCACAGTGCACATCAATAGCTCTCCCTCTCCCTCTCCTTCCCCTGCTCTCGCCCTCACTTCACCTGTGTTCTCTCTCTTTTCTCCTGCTCCAGAAAAGCTTTATCCTCTGTGCCGTCTGTTCTATTGTGCAGCAACGGTGCCCTCATCAAAGTGAAGCAAAAGGGTGAGGAGAGGGTTCAGCACGCAGCACAAAGAACAGACATGGCAAAAGTGTGTGTGTGTGTGTGTGTGTGTGTGTGTGTGTGTGTGTGTGTGTGTGTGTGTGTGTGTGTGTGTGTGTGTGTGTGTTTCACCCTGACACCCACCAGAATGGCTGATTGAGTATCTCTTTGTTTTCTTCCATGCCTCAGTCTCATTTTTAATCATAGTAGGCTTGTGCATACAGAGCTATTCTCAACAAATGTACAAAGTGCCACACATGAAAGAAAAACATGCAACACAATCAATAAAAACCACAGCAAAAACTAATACGAGCAGTAAAAATTACAAAATGTTCAACACAAAGGTAAAAGGAGAGAGAGAGCAGAAACCGTGTATTCATTTTACTTACGGTTTAAAGTGATGTGGCAATAATTTATAGATATTACAAAACTTCAAAGCATCTAATTATGTGGTCAATGAGTAGGATGAAAGAATTACTGCATGTGCAGTGTATCAGTGTGAGCAATAACTCTTGAATTAATGTTGTTACTTACAGTGACAAATGTTGATTTGAAAGCAGGGTCAATTAATAATATGTTTCCAAAGTGCTCCACTGACTGCAAGGTCGTTGGTCTGTATGTCTGGAAAGGTTTGAAGGAGAGCGAAAGAATGGAGGTGAGAAAGGAAGCTAGTGCCGGTGTGTTTTTGAGAATGAAAGACTTTAAAAATTGTTGTTGGTTTGATTAATTATTGAGATATACAAAGTAGGAAAAGCTAAAGGAACACAACCCTCTATTTATTGAGCATTTTGTCTGAGCTGTAGGCAAGACATTCATTTTCAAGGTCCACCTGCGATGAAGGGTGCCTGGCGCCTCTGCATCAGCGAGCATGCAACGCAGTTCCAGCAACTACAGCATCGATTTTAAGTTGAACAGGAACTAAACTTAATGCACATGGTAGCCAAGTCACTGAAGCAGCAGCCAATTGCAGATCAGGATGTGCTTACCTTCCCCCAGCAAGAAAAGTTTCTAGAAAACATCAGTTCCTTTCAATCCTCCACAGTGAAAAAGAAACTAATAACTGTGGTCTCCAGTTTCTCGGAGCCGTATGATGCGTCACTGTTCATCTACTTTGACATTAAATTAATAGTTGGGATATCTGGTAAGTGATTACACCCACTGCACAATGTAGATCCATCTCAACAAATGCCAACAATGTTCCAGTGAAGCCAGGTGAATCATACATAGATTGCTTTTAACAATGAATACAGTAGTTGAAATAAATAAATAATATCACAACAAATGTTGTCTGTGTTTGCAACCGTTGCTAAAGCTGGAAGCTGGATTCTCCACCCAATTTTATTCAACTTTCACTAACTGAGGGGACTTGAACAAGGATCTACCTTTTTAGAGCAGCCAACAGCCAAAAACGCTCTCTGAAATGTGCTGTGATTGGCTGAAAAGTGTCTGTCACAGTCTTCATTTTCTAAAGTCTGAGTACAGAGCTAAGGAGAGGTTCCGAAGTC
>JAQFJB010000006.1:19470006-19481052 GCA_029874875.1 Naso minor
TTTTTCCAAATGACACCAAAAATAAACTGCCTACCCCAGCTTTTATGCATGATGTATCTGAAAAATGCTGTCACAGGAAAAATTACAAAACAAGACTTAGAATCCAAAATCAAGAAAGTGGTTGCAAAAAGTAGTTTTCAACATGTCTTTGGTTTGCCGACATGAATGCTGCCGATTGGTTTGCCCTTTAAATGAATAAGCGGGCTGCTTATTTTCACGCAGGCCTCAAGTTGCTTAACCCGACTGTGCCTGATGGTTTCTTACACAACCATCTGGGAAGGCTTCATTAGAAATCATTTTTAAAAAAGGTCAGAAAAAATACATACCAGGTAACTGAATAAACTGTCTGTCATCATCTATCGCAGAGTGACTTCAACCAAGCAGGTCAGCAAACACAATGACTCAAACTCTGACTGAAATCAGTCGGGAGAAGGGTGAAAACATTTTTTCCATCAAGAAAAGCCCTCAGTGTCGTTCTTTGCTTTGCTTTCAGTGAAGAAATACTCTCCAGTTCTGACTGAACTGATGCTGTACCTGTTCAGGAACTGTGATTGTTCCAGTTACTTCCACGGATGCTTCTAGTTGTCGGCACACTTAAAATCACGCCTAAAGCTGCCGGTAGACCCTCCTAAGGAGATGCTGATTGGCCCGCGCTACTCTTGGTGCTTGCTCAAACACTCAAACCGCAGCCTGTCCAGACCGATCGCAGAGCACAAATGTTGAGCTCGTCGTTGATCAGGGTGATTTTAAACAGGTTACAAGTCGCAAGTGTGGCCTCATTGTTTCATCACACCTCGCAGATAACTATATATGGAATTAATTTTTTTTCCCCTTTATTTCACCTTTAAAGAACAAACTGTTAGTCGTCTTTTCTGCACACACGTTGCTGTGCTTCATTCTGACACCAAGGCTCCAAAAAAATAACAAACCTGAACAACATGTTTAAAGGTCTTTTTCAGCGTCATCTCCTTGAAACTTCACTCGGCTGATCCAACAGTTTGCAACTTCACGGACAAACCATTTACCACTCAGAGGACTTTGATACAACCATCTCTGCGGCCTTGCAAAAACACTCGCTTGTGTAGGCAGATGTTTTCTGTTTGTGTGGCACCAAACAGTTGACACTGACCAGATGGGAAATGAAAGTGTTGTAGAGCAGCTGCTGTTTTTATATCTTACTTTATTTCAGGAGATTTCTTTCTTTTTTTTAATGAAAAGTAACACAAATAAATGAGTCAAAAAGTAACCAGGATCTTTACAAAATCCACACTAAGATCCTCGCAGGATAGAAATTAGTGTAATCTTATGTGCGTGAACTACACGGATTATGAGCATTCTGCTAATTATCTGAGAACCTCATGTCAAATCTCACTCAGAACAATATTAAAAGTTATTTTATCACCATCAGCAAAGACTTGGCTGCCGACTCCTCTCCCTCTGTCAGGAAAGTGGAATCAGTGCTTTAAAAGCCCTCAGGCAGAAATCTCTTATAGCCAGAGGATAACGGGACAAGAATGTTTCCTCTAAAGCTGAGAAATTCTGTGGAGAGCAAAGCAAATACAGGAGGGCCAATTAATGCAAAGGAGACATACCTAAAAATACACACACATCACACATACAGGCACCAAACAGGCTGCTTATCAGAGGCTGCAAGAGGAAGATCAAAGTAGCAACAGGAAAGCGTTGGGAGGGATATGAGATTGAGACGGAGCTGAGATGCACGACGCATGATGTGAAGGAGAGAGAGGATAAAGACTGGAGGAGAGGCAGAAAGAAAGAACAGGAGGAAGATTGAGAAAGGAGGAAAAGACAGAAATGAAACGCTTAGATCGAGCCTGTCTGAGAGGAAGACAGACACAGTCAAACATTTAGAAATCAAGAGTTTTTGGATCTTGTTTGATGGAAAGAAAAAAATCCCTCGAGTGGAGAAAAGATAAAGATTTTTTTTTAAATGACAAGGACTGATAAATTGCTCAGAGTGCAGAGGGAGGAAGAGGAAGAAATAACAGTGCGAGGTAGACTGTGACAAGAACTTTGAAAAGGACTTGAAACAGCCGACAGAATGAAGGATCTCATATGGAGGAAAAATTAAAACATCAACGCTTTTATTGCCGGAGGGGACGGCTGCACTTCAGATGTCTGTTTGAGGGATTGAGATATTTAAAATGATGATTTCTTTCAACTCGGAACTGATGTTTTGTTTGCTCATCAGCACAGTCAAGCCTTTTCAATCCTCCAGCCGATCAGCCATCAGTGAGTCTAGTGTGTAAAAATTATGGTCAGATTCAACCTTGGGGGAAATGAATTGATCTAACCCAGCTTTCCTGCAATGTTTTCCTAAAATGACGACGGAGAATCACGTTGTTCATCCAGTCAAAGTGAAGAAATGCTCTTGACATCACATTCAAGGAGACTGGGTTAGGATGGACATGAAAGGGAATCTGATTTGATAGACTTGCAGTTATGGCGGACACCTTAGTGGTTGCAAGCCCAAACTCCCCGACCAACTTGGTAATTTAACCCTGTTTCAACCTACTGAAAACCACCAAACCACCACAATTTATGTAATAAGACAATGTCAAGCGGGAATAGCAAGAAAATTCCTTACTCAAAGTCGGAAAACGAACGAACGAGCCCACTAGAAACCAGACAGTCTTGTAACACCAAGACGGACGGAGCTGCTAAAGATGCCAACAACACTTCAAAAGTGACGAAGCTAGCCAAAGCAACGACAACCGGGTAATACTTGAAGCGATCAGCTCCATTAAAGCAGAGGTCACTACCGGACATGGTGAGGTTTTAACTGCCATACTTGCAATTAAAAGTCACCTTCGCTCTTACGCAGTGAGACTGGACACAGCCGAGAGCCACATTGGTTAAACAGAGGACACTGTGGCAGTGATGGAAGACAAGATGGGCAAATCGTAGAAGATGGTTACCGTACACGCCGAAAAATACGACAACCTTGAAAATCGCAGCGGGAGATCCAACCTGTGGGTTGTTGGACTCCTGGAACAAGCTGAAGGCAGCGACACAGAAACTTTCCAGGAGAAGCGGATACAAGAAGCGCCTGACCCTGAAAATTTTCCAACTTTAGTGAAATTTGAGCGAGCTCACCAAATAGGCCAAAACAGATCTGACAACTCGCCTGCTGCCAGACCCAGAAGTTTTTAGATCATGAAGTTTTTAAACTTCAAGGATAAAAAGCTGCCCGAGTCAAGGGGAAGGTAATGCACGGACGCCATCACCCAATGTTTTTCCCAACTTCTCATCAGATGTGATGGAGAAGTGGAAGAAATACGACGCTGTGAAGAAAAAAGTGTTCCGCTCCCGTAAACTGGATTTCAGCCTGATTTTTCCTGCAAGGTTGCGCATTTCAAGAAGGACACAGGCACACCTTTTACTCTCTACGTCAGGCTGAATATTTTCTTCATGACATGGATAAGTTTCGATCTGATAATAACCTGACCCTCACAAAAAAATGAAAAACTCTACCTGCGACTAACCTGAACCCTCATGTATCCTGACACCTTTAAGTACCCATCAAGTACATGTGCGCAGCAGACTACGTTTTTTTTGGCTATCAGTGAATTTGTTATAATTTTTAATACCAATTGAAATTTTGGGGGGATACACACCTCTAGACAAGCACAAGGCCTCGAGGTTATAATGAAAGATGAATTAAATTGGCCACACGAGAGCAAAATTCATCCAGCACTGTAGCTGCTACATTTAAAAAAGAAATCTTGAACAGCTACTCACTGAAGTTGTCCGTCTTCTGTTGAGGCAGACAGATCTCTTCTGTTGAAAGCAGCGGCCTACTGCTGCTGGAAACCGCTGATTGGAGCATAATATTAAAGCTAAAAAACAGATGGAATAAAGTAAAACATAAAAGCCCCATATTATTTGAGACAAGATGGGCAATAGTTCTCTGTGGGATCCTCACAGCAGGCGGGATTTCTGTATTACAGCATTGTGTTAGACACGAAAATGTCCATCCTTGAAGTTTTAAAGGCACTTATAATAACTTCGCCTGATAATGTGCTTAAGTAGATATTTCATTTTCATGGTTTAAAACTTTTTATTTTATGATTTTGTTGTTATAACTGCTCTCTGAAGAACTTTCCACCCTTAGTCAAGAGAAAATACTCTTATTATGTCAAACATGTTATCACGTTTGCAAATGATCCCATTTTGTCAAACTGACCGTCAGGGGTTTTAAATTAAGTGTCGAAAGAATTAAATGTTGATTGATCAGTAAAACATGTTTATGTCACTATTGACACTGTCCACTGGAGGAAATGTATCTAGATCAAAGAAGGGCACAGTTTATTAAAATAATATTGTTTCTGGTTATTTTAAGACCTTAAAACTCAAAGAAAAAAAATGCAACAGTTTTGTCCTGTTGCCACTTGGGGTCGCCAAAGTGCAATATTTCCCTTTGAAGCAATATCAAGTCATTAATAGATCAAACTTGAAGAGCACAAGCAGGGAACATGTGATGAAGGACACACTCACTTATAATATTAACACCATACATATGTTTTCAAGGGTTTTCATCTTTTTTCTCTCATAAAACTGTCTTGTTGGTGCTGCAAAATACATTTTTCTAATTAGCTGCCTCTGCTCGAGCCTAACTGCTCTTTTTCTGTCCTTTTTTATCCTACTTGGTCATTTTTCTGCCTCTCTGGAGTCTCTGTCCTCTCAAAGCTTTGGGACGATGGCCCCTGTGCTTTCCTCTGAGCAGAGAGAAAAGCAGGAGGCTCCACATTTAATGCCATCCAGGCAGAAGATAAAGAACAAGGGCAGTTAAGCTTTGTCAACACAAAGACACAAAACTCGGAGAGATAAAACAGAGTGGGGAGAACATAAAGTCTGGACTGTGGATATTACATGCAGTTCCTTGGAGACTCTGTGAAACTCACAGATAGGAAATTAAATATAAAGGAAGCTGCACAAGTTCACAGAGGTAAGAGGGACAAAAACTGCCAGTTATTGAAGTTTGTATTGTCCATGAAGGGGGACTACGACTGTCACTCAGTGCAGCCTCAAATGCTCCCATACAGCTGAAGGCTTGACTGAATCCCAGTCCATCCGAGAAACAGAAACTCCTAAAGCCTCTGATGTTACCTTCACAAAGGTCTTTGACCTAAACTCCTCTCCTCTTAAAACCATGCTGTATTTGCACTTTCCACCCAGGATTTATCTTGGCATTTAGAGAGTCATGTGGCGTCCCATGGGGACAACTGAGGTGGAAAGTCTCCCAGCATGCAGCAGGACGACATGTTTACAGACCCTGTAACGTCACCGGTGCGATTGTGTTTGAGCAGTTCAGCTGTTGTATCAGTCAGCAGATGTGGTGCTGATGTGAGAAATTACTTAGTTTGTTTATTTATCCTAAAATTATTTTTGTGTCCATGGCACCTCAGAAAATAGATAAAAAACATGACAATGAGAACAAACATTTGACAGAACCAATACAATAAACATTCATCAAAGTGCTCCACATGACATCACCAACATTCAAATATTATGAAACCTACAACAAAATACATGAAAACACCTTATTCAAATCATATAGCTTACACACAAAATGTAAGTAATGACCTTGTTTCATATCATCAGCTTCTGTTCAACACAGCTACACTAGAAGCCTGTACCTCCGTCTTGATGGCAATAATTCATATTCGCCGTACAGAGGGTGTGATACGTCAGCGAGGATCGCCCGCCTCTTCCCCTCTACTCGGGACTCACAGAGCTCTGTCATGCTGCACAGCTTTTGACCCGCGGTCTTGCCTGACATGTTAACAATCTTTTTGATTTTGTTTGAGAGTGAGATACAGTAAAGCAAAATGTTAAAATTCTCTCCGCAAATGAATGATACAACACCAAACTGTTAATAACACCAACTGGAGGCTTTGACTCACTGAGTTCCTCTGTGAACAAACGTAACTCATCACAATACGTGTGCATGAGAATTCCAACAGTCACCTGAACAGTCAGACTTTTACGTAGGTAACACTTTATGGGTGCTGTGACAAAGGACAGCGTAAAACTTGAGCAACATTTGAGAGCATCTTTATCATGAGACCCATGAGGGGGCTGAAACGTGTCAGTCTTTCATAACTTAGTGTTGCCATTTTAATCGTTCAATATTGCTTCCTTTTCTTTATGCCTCTTGTTAGCAGGTGTATTATGCTACAACACCACATGCTACACAGAATGTTGCTCTCCATATTCTAAATAGAAGACCTGTTTAAGCCTAATGAGGCCTTGTAGGCTGTATATGTATGCAGCTGTCTCGTTAAATGACCATCATGTTGTTTTCTGCAGTAGATCAAAGGCTTCGCTCAATGTGAGCAGTTATTTAAATGAAGTATGATACAATACACATAACACAATGATTATGCCCGAGCTTCCATGAAGTATATGATAAAAGGTATTTTCTTATTGCATAGCCCAAATCTTTTATTTATTTATTTTTTTTATTGTTTTTAATTCGTTAATTTATTTTTGTGAGAGTTTTACATGATGACAGATTCCTGTTTTGCATTTTGAATTTATCTTTTTGTATCATTTTTATTTTTTGCCAAAATCTGTCCATTGTTGAGAAGAGATGGAGTTTTCCAGAACCTCCTGACTCACACATTCATGCACAGCTTGTGGCATTAGACTGTAACCACAGTGTGTTACTGGTGGCTGCCAACTCACTAAACTGGATTAGTTTTGGGCCAAGGGCATTTTGATGTGAGCTGATGAGAGAAGATAGATTTGTATGATTTATTTTCCTTTCAAAAATGTTTCTGTCCTTGTAAACATCATTCTGTTGTACAAACTTTCAAAAAATAGCATTGCAGTGATAAACTAGTGATAAAATGATACATCTGTTGCTTTTTTTATGTTGGGGCTAAATTTATTTAATTGCACCATCCCACACATTCTCTTATCTTTCCGTATAAATTACGGAGGGTTGACTTTAACACTTCCTTGAGCAGAACTCGAAAACACGAGCCTTCCCACTGACCTCTCTCATTGAGGAAGTAGCTCTGAGGCGAGACCACATGATCTGATCACGACAGCATGTGCTTTGATAAGCTCTGGCCTCAACCCGACTGTTTTATCTGCCGTGACTCCAGATCTCCTGACGCTCAATGTATTGACGTCCCTGTGAAAACTGGATACCTGCAGGAACGGGCTTATAAACCGGCAAGCTGATGCTGAATATACAGAAATTATTACAGAGAGGCCAAATCAATCGATACTGGTCAGAAATGTCCTTGATGGATAGTTTCACACAAACAATCCGATTGGTCAAAGGTGTGTTCCAGCTGTGTGAATTATTCCTATAAAGCTGAGTGCTTTGGGTTGCTGTTATTGCTTTGCAAGTTGTTTCCAGGTTACCATGGGAAGAGGTTAGCAATCTGTCTTTCTGACAGTTGACCTGCAGCTGTTTGAGCCAATGCTGCAGTTCGATGTTTGGAGGTGCCTTTACTTGCCTGAATCCTGTAGACCGGCATTAAGAATATTTTTTATCATTTTTGAGCATTTAGGTTAGATTGGATTTGCCTTTATTTGTCCTGAGCATACAGGAGAGCATAACACAAAGACACACACAAAATATTACCTGAACATATAGAACACAGGTCCACCACCCCACCCTGAAGAAAGAAACTACACAATGCTTCACTTCAACAGCACACCCCACCCTGCCATAAACACACCCACCCACACACACACACCCACACACTAGCAGCTTTAGGGTGAGAGAGAAATTTCATTTTAATAGTTTATACAGATTTCATGACCTTTCATGAAGCTTCCAAAAACTTATTTTATGCTGATTTTATTTAAACTTGGTGACACACACACACACACACACACACACACACCTGAGAGGTCTGAAACAGATCAACTAAAACTAAAAATAAATGAGCTTTTCTTTTATTCAAATTCAAATATTTGCATACAGGCCTCATGTCTGTCTTGTGTGTGTTGCATTTTGTTAGTAAATAACTGTGTTGCACAATGATAAATAAATAAACCATGACATCTGATTTACAGTAACTGTTTGTGAAATTATTTCAGGCTCATTTTGAAATAAATTTTTAGATTTTTAAGTTGTTGTGTTTTTTTTTTAATGTATTCTTGCCCATCTCTGGCTGGAAATATTTTTCTTTAGAGAAACAAACCTCATGTGCTACAAACCAACAATGTGCTAGTAAAGTTGTCAATAATGTAAATAATTTTAAAATAAAATCTGTAATTTTGTGAAAACAGTAAAAAAAAATCATACTGGAGGTCATAGTACATTTGTTGGGGACTGTGTGTGTGTGTGTGTGTGTGTTTTCATGGAACATGTCAGTGTGACTCACTGATGAGTTTTAAACAGCGGTGCTCTGTGACAGAGGAAACAGGTACACATTCACAGCTGGTTGGAGTCTGAACACGAGACTTAAAGACAACAATGCCAAACACTGATGGAATCAAACAACAACAACAAGATCAAACTGAAAGGGGAAATAAAAGGAAGAAAGTCCTCACCTGTCCTCCATGATGTCCCCACAGGACGAGATGATGATACATCCGACTGACGAGGCCATGACGGCTTGGACAGACGACACCAGACTGAGAGGACAGAGACAGTCTGTTGATCAATGAAATCTGTCTGTAATCAATCAGCTGATCATCATCCAGCTGTTTGTGTGAGGGCAGAGTGTGTCGTCTGTAACGAGACGCACTGATACAAGACATCCGCCTTCATCCTCACTCAGCTCAGGTCAAAATGAAACCCACTGTTCGCTTGAATCAAATCACAGACGTCTGAGTTTAGACTCTGTTGTGAACATTTGGGATGATGATGATGATTTAAGAACACAACTCAACATGTAGAACAAAGATAACCNNNTATGACTGAAATACCAAGTGCAAATCGCATAGTTTCTACCCACTGTGTACTTTTTATACAGACAAGACAGCTGCAAACAACTGGCTAAAGGCGACAAGAGACTGATAACAAACGTGTGGATTCATGTGGCAGTTATGGCATTTCAATTGAAGGCATGAGATGGCAACAGACATAAAAACAACGTGGCTGTGACGAAGTCAAGAGTCACGAGGGACTAAAAAACAAAACAAAAAAAAACAGTATAGTCTGCTCTTGTTTTAGTGGAGTTTTTTGGTGTTCCTGTGAACATCAGACCACAGAGATTGTGCAAAATTTCCGATGAACCAAGATGACAGTCCACCCAACAAAAAAGGAAGGTACTCAATGTTATAAAGTTCTAGTGTGAGGGAACACAGCTGTTAAAATGAAGACCTGAAATTACTGAGACTTCAGCAAAATCATAAAATAAAGAGTGCCAGCCCCGAGATTTGCACGTTGCAAAATCTGGGCAGTAGAGGAGGTACCGTACCTGACAAATACAAACTGATTAACAAGGAAAAAGTCTGGCAACAAAAGCTTTTAACTTGCACTCTAATCTGAACACAATACACAATCTGTCTTCATTTAAATGGCTTCAGCACATCAACAGACCCCTCACCCTCCTAGACTTGATGCTTCATGTGCACCTTAATTTCAATTTTTACTATTAATTTTACATCCCTAACTTATGTAAACTAAAAATGCCATTATGTAATTGCTGCAATAGTGTCACAAGAAACAAATGTGATAGTTTTTTTTTTAAAAAAGGGAAAAAAATTCCAAAAATAAGAACATTTTCTAATTTTCTGGGAGAAAAAAAAGATCTGATTGTTTTACTTGAAACACTTAGTATTTGGACTTTTTAACTTAAATACGTTTTCCAATGTTTCGCTTTTTAGCGTACAGCAGAGGTTTACCATGCCATCATAGTTTTGATAATAATGGAAACACTTTAAATTCCATATTTTGGTGATGCTCCAGCTTGCTGACATGATGACACTCGCATAGCAACAAGAAGCATGACGGGAAGCTACAGTAACATTAGCATCAGCTCCACCGTGGAGGAGTTAGTTCGGCTGCAGTGGGGTAGAAATAGTTTAGTTACAAAAAAAAGCAAATGCACAACAACTGAGGGGAGAGAAAAAAAAATCCAGCAAGGCGAGCTCAACAGCTATGATGAGTTGTAAACCGAGCAGACAAACTACTATGGCACAGCACAGCATCGCCGAATCCTTCCCAAGTAGTTCTCCCAACATGTCAGTGAGAATATAATTTCCAAAAAAAACATCCCAAAATATCACAATTTTATTTTAGGGCAGTATTGCCCTCTCCTCGTGCACATTACTTCACTTAATATCAGATGTATGACGAACGATGCAGCATGAGCGGTGGACAGTTTTTGGAATGACTGCATATATGTGTATCAGCTTCTCATAGATTGCTGTTTTTTTGCATACTCACATCTTTACACTACAAAAGTACATGTGACACAAAAGTGCTTTAAGAAGCAAATGCTTTGTGTGTCGATTCATATCTTGGCAAACTGCTGAGAGAAATATCTATTGTTAATGTTGGGGTAAATAATCAACTGTTAATAATAATATAGAAAATAATAAATAATGACAAGCATTATATTTTGATCTGTTATTGAGATGTTATTGTTTTGATTCTTACAGTGACTATTTATCATATCATAAGACTGTATGCAAGAAGGTGTAGAGGGTCCGCAAGGCTGAAAAACTCCCAAAAAAAACCTCATACAAGACCCCTAAGTAAACCAATATATTAAATCCCAAGACGTCATTAATTTAGAAAAAAATAGAATTAAAAAAAGAATAACAGAAATAGTAAAAATCTCTCAATGCAGATAACAAAAAAGTCCTGAACGAAGAAAATTGTATCTCAAAGACATAACAGCCCCTGTTTTCCAGTTTGGCCTGTAAAGTGTGAGAAAGCATCAATCAAGCTCCACGACGAAGCACAGCGTCTCAACAATGAGACCGGCTGGGCATGAAGGCAAACTGGCTCTCTGTCCTTCTCAGCATGGATCAAAAGATGTAGTCACGGGTCATCTTGAGGGACGGCATGGCCTCATTCACGTTTTGGTCCAGGCGGTGATACTC
>JAQFJB010000006.1:19485486-19496530 GCA_029874875.1 Naso minor
ATTTAGTGCAGTCCTGACCTATGATTAGTATGTGTGCACCCTATCACTTAATTTACAAAGTGTTATTAGACTAGAACTATGAATTTCACCCAGAAGTGCCCATGGCGGGGAGAAGATCATCCTATCATTCTGCCTTGTACTACTTTTTAAATTAATTAATTACATAAAATGTCTCTCCAACAGGAGTCGGCTCCCATCGTTCACTTAGAAGAGCCGGCTCAAAGACTCGACTCGTTCACATCCGACACATCACTAGTAGAGGCCTTGTAAAAGCACTCTTAGGTTTCCTGCTGCTTCCTTGCACCTTTTATTTTCACTGTGATTTTACTTGTCTTCTGCCTTCTGTCTCATAATTGTGTTTAATAAAAAATCAAATCAAACATGTGGCATTGGTTGGCTGCCAGCAAAACCAAACAAAAAGTTTTTTTCTGGTTCTGGGTACAAAACAAGTCAAATGCTTGTATTATTTGCCTGGAGAAGTTTTAATACTTGTTGGTACTTGCTTAGTTTACTTACTAATTCTTACTTAACCCTTTTACATTCCCCAAGGAACATAGGCTACAGGTGAAACATGCTTAGTTTAGTCAATGCTTAAAGACACTGAGTATCAATACACGGCCCTTATCAGTAAATGCTGCGATCAGATATTGATGTGATTCTAGACAACAAGGGAACACTGCAGGGAGGAGGGTTATAACTAATGTAAAATCACAAGACTTGCATGACCAATCTTGCCAGGCATGACTTGCCTTTCACCTAGAGCTGATGTGTGTTATTTCATGGAAAATATTTCTAGAAAAAGAAGTACACTCTTTGGCAGTTTTTCCCAACATTTATGTTTATAAGTATTTTTGTTCTCTTTGTACCTTTGTGCCAGTATTGCATTTAGACATCAGCTTTGCGTCTAAGCATGGTGAGAATGTTGGTGTGACACAGTCATGAAGACAAAATAGGCCATAAACTTAAAATGTTGTTGTTTATACGACGCTACAACTATGACATTCAATCTCCTCGAAAAGAATAGAGACAGCAGCTAATGACAACAACACTGACTTTATGTCGGCACATGTAAATCAGTAAACCACACCAGTCAAAGTCCACAGATTTGAGATGGAGCCTGCAATTAAGAGAGCTTTAACAACCATTACTGTTGTCTTACTTCAAGGTTTTTCTTTGGTTTGGTGGGGCTACTGGACTGGACTGACAAGGGCTCAATTACCAGCTCAGATATATGAGAAGAACATCTGGACCAAGTCACTTTATCTGACCACCATAAATCAGTACTGCTCAGGAGTTCCCTCAGGCCTTCACAAAACAGGCTTTTTAACCACAGTACAACTTTAACTCGTGGTTTTATGTAACATTCACCTAACAGGTCGAATTATACCTGATAATCGTAGGTTTACGATAGTTGTGACATTAAGGTTGTTGCTTGAAATTTCACTGGAAAATTTTTTCTTCCTGTTAATCTTGTTTTGAAATTCCTGTGATGTTTGTGTACTGATTAAAGGGTGTGTTTCGGTTGTTTGACGACCTACGAAGTGACTTAAAACATTAAAAGACTAAATCACGGAACCTCATCACATTTTGCAGTTAAATAAACGTACAAATGATTTATAAAAGACTGAAGTTTACGTTATAACTTTGTTTTAACGGCAATTCTCGCGATAGATACATTTCAAAATAAGACGACGGCGGAGCCGTGACATTTGAACCCTCATATATCTCCATGTATTTAGTATAAATGCGTTTTGAAACTTAGCTGTGAGGCTTTAACCAGAACTCGATATGAGAATACAGTTTTAGGACTTTTCCAGTTTGGACAGACAGCCCGTCATCGCCCCTCTCTCTCACCTGACAGTGACTGCTAACGTTAACGTTAGCCAGCTAGCCACAGTAACGTCAGCTACTTGATACAGCTAGCTAGTCCCGTTGCTTGGTTAAAAATCAGCCATTTTCACAGAAAATGTATAAAAGTTTAACATACCATCCGTCCCGTTAATAGCCGGAGCTGACAGGCAGCCGCTGGCAAACAGCTGGAGGGAAATAACCAGAAAAAGAGCCCAAATATTTCTCCTGCTTCGTCCCATCTTCCTCCATGTCGCCATGTTGATGCGTGAGTAACTGAAGGGGTGTGGCTTGTCATGGCTACGTAAAGTTTGTGTGTGTGTGAAAACGAATGTGCGTGAGTATCTGAAAAGAGGATGCATGAGATGCCTGAGACATTCTTGAACTGGCATGACTGATTGTAAATAAAGTCTTTGAACATTCTGTGCTAAAGTTTAATTTTAGATAATATATCAGTTTTGATGCGTTGGCTTTATTTCTCATTGACTGGGCTCCATAACCCCACTGCTGCATGTGTAATCATAATAATAATAATAATAAATACATAAATAAATAAATAATAAGGAACTTTGTGTGTAGATGCGCTGCAACTGCACTGAACCCGGCAGTGGGCACAGTTCAGCCAGTGTTGTTGCTCCTCCTGTGGTGTGGAGCCTCATTGGTCTGTTTTTTAAGATTTATGCAACTTTTGGTAAGTGGGTCCAAGCTTGGACAGGGTGTTATTACAACTAGAGATGTTCCGATAACAGTTTATTTCTTCCCGATACCGATTCTGATACTCAAGGTTTGGTAGCGACAGACACCAAGTACTGATCCGATACGAGCACATAAAAATATCTTTTATTTGAAAAGGTAAGGTGTAATTTTGTAAAATAAAAAGATTTAAATTTGACACTATAAAACAGAAGTGCAACACTTACAAACTAAATTCCTTACACTTCACTTAACTGAGAAGTAGCCGAGCACTGTTCAGCTGCTGATAAATGACATGGTATCGGATCGCTGCACAGACTGATATCGCCGATACCGATACCAGCATTTTCAGCATATCAGAGGCATTCTGTGATACTGGTAGCAGTATCGGAAACACTGATTACAATCAGCTGTCACAGTCTCAGTTTACTTCTAAACTACTTTTAAAAATGATAAAGCAATTCCAGCCAATGAAAAACATGCAAAGGTTAAAAAATCTGGTGTTTTTAATGTTTTTTAATGTCTTGTTTTATCAGGATTTGTGGGAAGCCGTGTTAATATGCTTCTGTTGACCCACGTCTTGAGTGAGGTGTCTTCAAACATTTACAATGTAAGATTTAAGTATCTCAAAACATAAAAGATCAGTACAAGTTTTCCTCACATCTAATCAACAACTGTCATGCCACTGTATTATTTCTGATTTTGGGCTTTGTTACCTTAACAAAGCACATTGCTTTAAGACGTCATCTTAGGCTTTGGGATATCATGGTAAAAAAAAAAAAATTCACTGTTTTCTAATATGTTACAAGCTGCTTCAAATGTCAAAAATGGCAATTTATTCAAAAATGGTTTTACGGAATTGTAAATAAATACAGATTAAAGTGTAATTATTGTAACAAGATGCAGGTCATCATGTGACAAAAAGCAGAAGAAAACAAACAATCAGATACCGGCTCATGATGTTCTTTATTTAATTCAAGGAATGACAATACTGTCGAGTGCACTAAGCATGATCCCGTAACCAGTTGTGGAAGACTACCATTTCTCATCCACTGCATTTACTCTCTTCATCCTCCTTCAAAGAAGTACAGTAACTCTCTCCTTCCGTTACCTCGACTGGGAAGAATTGACACGTCTTTGCCTTTGTAAAACTTCACAGGTGGATTTAACTATGCAAGACTGTCAATAAAATAATATTCTTTTTGCTATATGTAACAAAAGACATGATTCACACCAAATGCACAGACACAACAAACAAGTGAGACGAAAACACAGAATGTACACATTGGGGTGTAGTGTCTCTTAGAGCTACTGACAGCTGCTGACATCAGGGACAACTAACCCTTCCCACTGTATTATAATATATATCAAGACAGAAACTAGCGCTCTCCGGTGCAGAATTGTGAAAATAAAAAGGTTATTTCACCACTACAACGTTTAAGCAAGGAGTGCTTTATGGTGCGGAGCAACAGTACCATCTGGTGGTGTAACAGTTTAACTGTATGCTGACTTTTCCCAGCCCTTTATGCATTCTGGGCTGATCTGGTTTTATTTTTCCCTTTTATCTGCGTTGGAAAGTTAAGAGACACACAAATTAAAGCATTGTATACGAATGTCGTGGAATGACAAAGAGTGAGGCCAACATGAATGTGCTCAAGGCTACCTTACCTTTCCCTTGCAAGCTACACATTTTAAGCTAAACTTAACTTTCTGATTAACAGATGTAGTTTTGTTCTGAACTTGGCTCATTATTGTCAAAATATATTGATCCCTTGAAGTGGTCCTTTGCAAGTGGAAGATCGTCACAAGAACCATTTGACCTTTACGCTGTCTTGCTTCCAGCTGTAGCATGTCTAGGGGCAACAGGGGCTTTGTGAGGGTTAGCTAATCAATAAAGGATTTGGATTCTTTTTGTGGGGAATGTGTGTGTGTGTGTGTGTGTGTATGTGTGTGCACACGCTGGGAGGACTAAAGAGGCGTCTGCCTCATCTTCCTACGCCTGGAACTCAAGGCCAAGACCGAGTTTGTGGCCACCAGCGTTGATGTTCTTGCCATCGAGGAGAGCAGAGAGCGTCAGCTTGATGCCTGCAGAAACACACCAATCAGGATGAGCCGTGCACAGATCACGGATACATATTAAATTTAACATACGTACATTAATCCACTTTCTGCTACTAGTTCCTGCTGCTTACTGTACTATAATTCTCTTTACTGAAATCAAATTCTTTCCACTATTCAACCTCGTATTCCACCTTTTTTTAATGTTGCTATTGTTTACCCTTGTGAAATTGCAATTTCTGACAATTAATTGTCCTTTAATATCCATTTTATTATCAGCTGGGCTTCAACATAATAACATGAGTAGTTGTGAGGCATTTTTTACATGTAAGGACATTACATTACTTGAGAATGCCTCAGACACTGCAAAGGAGCCATAATATGATCAAAGCGTTCAATGTACATATCAAAAATGCAGGAACAGGGAGTGCTGGGCTCAATATCAGTCTCTTCGAGGTGCTCTTTGGGGAAATATTGAGACTTGAAAAATCAAAGAGAAGACTCCAAGGCACTCTCTTTAAAATGTTAAAAGGCCTTTATTTCCACAGCATGGTCTTGCTGGACTTTACAAACACACTCCAACGCATTCTGGCCCCTTCTTCTGATTTTTGCTGTTTTCTGTACATGTTTAAAAATACTTAAATTGAAGTATAATTAACGTAGAGATAATCCACATACTCATCTTAATTCTACTGCTAAGATTTGGACTTAAATTTAAGTTAAAACTTTTGATTAAAACAGTCATTTTCTCGTTCATTTTGATGTCTTAATTAGGTTCTTGTTAAAATCTTGTGGTCAGTCACTTGTACCTCATATACAGCCTGCACTCACCTGGCTTCAGAGTCTGAGTGTAGCCCAGGCCTACAAGGCTGGAGTTGTTCACCTTGGCCTGTGTGGGGAAACATAGCCTTGTATAAAAATCACAGAGAACAACACGTTTTATTTTTCACAATTTATCATGCAAACGCTGAGTATTTTATTGCCTGTTCCACGCAAAATGTTAACAAAACCTAAACTGTGATTCATACTGAATTGTGAAACTGATACTGTGATTCAAACTGTAACCACAGAAACATTTTCACTTTAGGATGTCATAATGAGCCACATTATTAACCTGTCAATAACGGTTGTTAGAAAATCGGAATAGTTACAAAAACAAATAAATGTTCACGCAAAGAGGAAACACTGCAAATGTGATTTCATGTCTAACGTGATAAACGGGACTCCATTAGTCTGGGTCTTTCTGTAGCAGTCTTCTCCAAGCGGCCATTTTGGCTGGAATGAGGCTTCTCTCAGACTCAACTGATTGTGATGCGTTGATAAGGAGCAAAGATTGTGACCTAGATTTGACTGGAACAACATCACGACTAGACGTGGCACATCTTAGTTCATATCATACCCGGTACACCTCTAAAGCTGGAAAGAAAAAAATTAACTAACAGACAACAGAAAAACATGCCGGAAATATGCGTTTGGCCTGGGCTAATAAGTTGAAACAGGAATCCCAAAAAGGGATCAATGATGAAGCTTAATAATTTTCCCAAGATGTCCTGTCTGTCCACTACAACTTAAGGTTACATTACTCACAGAGAAGGATGCATCAGAATCAATCTGATATTTAGCAGCGATGCCGAAGCGGGTGTTGCTGTTTCCGGCAGTCCAGGCCAAGTTGACGGCTGTCTCCAGCTGCTCATTCACCTTCTGGTAGATGGAACCTCCAAACTCAGTACCATCGTTTCTGAGAAAAATAGCAGACGGGAATTTATTCACTTTAAAGGGCATTTCCTCTGAAAGAGATCAAGTCGGTTTTAGTGTTTCAAAGAGAGAAAGGACTGAGCTGTATACATCTTGTGTATGACATATCTGCTGTATCACATTGTGCAACTGTGGTAATTTCATTGATCACACAATCCAACTTTTGTGTAGCACAGACAACATATAGGCCAGTCGTTGCCGTGTCTCCCACAGTGGTCTTGTCTGACCACGTCAGCTGTAGACTGAAACAGACGGGCTTGGCTGAGGACACAGCAGGAAACAAGCCTAACACTGTGCCATGACCCTCCTTCTCTCACTCACTGTCTGACACTACCTCACTCCACCTCTCACTGAGGCCCTTCATGCCTGCCAAACACTCACCCCCCCCTCACTTGCAATGAAGTAAATCCCATCATCTCAGTGTAAAAATAACTGCCAGGCACCTGGGTGCCCGGCACATAGCCAAATGGGCAACTAGTTAGTCGGCCAGACAAGGACAAGAAAACAGTTCAAAGACTCCTGTCTAGTCAAGGTCAGTCGACCAGAGACAGTGTTTTCACAGAGCTACAACTTTTAGCTAGTTATTATCAAGTACTAGAGTGCAGGAATATTATCTAACATCAGTGAGCATGAACTGCGCCACATGAAAACTAAATGTGGAGAAGCCACACTGGTTCTGCAGTGCAATGGAAAGGCACTGCTTGTGGTACAATGACAGATGCATGGCATCTTACACCCCTATCGACACTCTGTGTATCATGTATTCTTACACATTTGTATGAAGCTGGAACTCGTCCGTCTTGAATCCAACCGCAAAGTTGCTCTGGGTGATCCTGTTCCTGCCGGCCTCAAACGTCATCTGGTAACCGGCGAGCCAGCCTTCGTAGCCCACCACAGCTGCACCGTGGATGGCTGTACCATTGATGTCGTAGTTGACGTCACAGCCGAGGTTGATGTGGTCGCACTTGTAGCCCGTCTTGATCTTGCCGCTTTTCTTGCTGCCGGGAGACAGAACAGATTGTTAAAATTTTCGGTTGTAGCTACAGGATATCTTTTCAGCCTCTGCCATGTCTTTTCCTCATGCATAACCAGCTGACGTCAACCTGTTCACACTGGTGAAGAGCTTAAAACAACTGTTTACTCAACCTACAGTATAGTAAGAGAAAAAAGGTCCTGTAGGTTCCATTGCCCCAAAGGACCGGTTTTTACTTTAGCTCTGAAGGTGCTTAAAGAAACACTTGACCCATCTCCGTTCCATCAAACTCTTTAATTTCTCATCGACATTAACTCCATTTTCAGTTGTTCTTACCCGGTGTTTGGCGAAAAGGACGAATCAAATGTCAGCTTCAGCCCCTTAGCCAACTGTGGAACAGATAAGCAGATACAGAGAACAAAATAAATGTTCAGATGAATTACCAGATCAACTTCCACATTAGGGTCTGTCTGTACCTGAATGCAATGGCTACACGTTACTGCAAGTAGCAACATAATTAAAAATTTTTGCTAGTTTTTGGGCACCACACCCCAACACCAACCTGATCTTCAAGGGTGATCTCGGTCCCCAGGGTGTTGTCAGTGTTCCACTTCTCTGTGAAGGTCAATCCATGCTCCGCCCATTTGTACTTGGTCTCCAGGGATCCAGTGACCTTGCTGGTCTCAGTGTTGGCAGAACCTGTGCTGGTGAACTCCTGCAGATCATAGAATACGTACATCATGTTGAGTCCCACAGACATGCACCACTTGATCCAAAATCCCAAAGATACATTATTAAGATCAAGACATCAATTCTGCTCAAAATGAAACAAACTAAGTCATCATTTAAAAAAATCAAATCAATCAGAGAGTAAACATCAAGTTGTCCTGGCTGCGGCATTAAGGAGATCAGATAAACAGCTACTTAATTATCAGCCAGAAGCCTTTTAAGTTATGATAGGATGGCTGCAGTCTTCATGGTAGCTCCGATAAACTGATAATGACTGGCGACGACTTACCAGTCCATTCTCAGACTTTGTTTTCAAGTCCAGTTTGATGAGCCCGAAGCCTGAAACAGACCAAAATGATGTTCAGTTGACAACAAAGATCTAATATCTAATAATAACCACAAGTGGCACCGATTTCTCTGGACTGGCCTCAAAACAAATGCTACTATAATGCAAATACTATAAATAATGACTGTGCAAAATTATACTCTATTATACTTCTGTATAAACAGACATTTCAAATATGCTGTTGAATACTTCAAAACACATTAAATCAAGTTTTTGATCTGTGTTTTTTACACTCATATCAGCCGCCTGAGTACATTAGTTATTCATACGCCACCAAATGAATGTGTGTATTGATTTGATGTTGACGCTGTGAGCACATGAGTGGTGGAGTGGGCAAGGCTGACCGACAGCACTTCATGAAATACCCATGTTCATGCTCAGAGGTTTGTACAACAAGCCATAGCAGCCTATAGTTTATTTGACAGGCTGTCGCTTTAACTCACGTGTACGTATACAGCTGTGGGTCTCAAACTGCAGACTTCTGTGGGGGCTCTACAGCTGACTGTCCAAGATCAGGCTACTCGCACAAAATGCAACTGCATAAAATTTTACCTCACAAACTCCCCAAAAAAACGGAAGCATCTAGAGGCCTGTTCCGCAACTAAGGGGCAGTTTACACATCCCAAGTTTTTCATTCAAATGGTAAACTTTTAGGCTGCTCGGCCTTTCTTTTACTTGACAACGGCGTGCTGGCGCCTGTAAAACCATCAACTTTTGGAAATGGGATCCAGAGAGCAATTTTTTAAAAAATTTAAAATACAACAGTCTTTCCAGCTGTGCAAACTGGTGATATGGAAAGCCTGTGAAAGCTTAATTTCAACAGAAAAAAAAAGACTGCTGTTTTGTAATCGTCACGTGTGGGGTTTGTGTATAAGGTTAGTTCAGCACTACACTATAGCCTACGTAGCTCTGTTTTAATGACTGAGCTCCTATCATATTGCTACTATATATTATTACTATGGTATGTCATTACAAAGTTATACTGTCAACTACCGGCCTGGCATGCATACTCCTGTGCTTTCAGTTGTTGTTTTTTTTTCAAAAAACGCAAAGAAAGACTTCCCTTTTTTAAGCAGGGCTGCTATCGTCTAAACATGACCTAAGAAAAAAGTTCTGCCTCTGTTAGGAAGTATTTTGGGTTTAGTCCCGATGACAACGGCAAGCAAGTGAGTCTAATTCTTAAAACACACACAGCCTACAATGACTTCTTTTACCAGCAGTGCATCTTTACAATGTTTCTTTTTCTTTTAGTCATAATTCCTCATAAAAACACTGTAAGGCCTGATGACAGATCAGGAAGGTATAATGGTATAACAAAATAGATACTGACGCTTAGTGCTGTGGGTTAAATCAATCCTGGCTCAAGCATAAAAGCCCCATTCTTGGCCTGACACACCATTACAGGCATCAACTGATTCACCCAACCACACTTCACATGACACAGAGATCTCCACATTTATGCTCATGTGCAGTCAAACATACAGTCATGAATTACAGTCGTTACCAAAGTTGCAGTGATGCAGCCTTCATGGTTCGTATGAATCCGTCTGCTGAAGCTTCTCAGAATCCCCTTGATTTTAGGTGGACATCATTCAGTAACACTAGGAGCACGGCTCACCTTCAGGACATCCACTCTACGTGCAAGTTCTTAACTACTCAACATGCGTTCAGTCAGTGGTGTGCTATGAACAAAGAAGTAGCTGCAGTGCTTTGAATAATTTGCTTTCATTTGGTTTTGCAGTGAACATTTGTGTTCCACGCAGGGACTGGATCTGTAAAGTATCGATCTTAAAACGCTGTATTCGGATACAATACTCATTTGCAACAGTATCCATACCAGAATTATTGAAGGAATTACTAATTAACTGCTGAAAAAATGGAATCAGTAACCCAATTCAAGTACCACAATATTAAAGTAACGCGAACTGGGTTACTTTATGTTACTTTTGGATTACCTCAATATAAAGTATTGGAAATGGTATCGAATATTTTACTCTGTATCGGTATCAAGTCTGAAATTCCAGTATCGTGACAACCCTACATAACAGTTTCACAATTTGGGATTAACAAAGTGCCAGCCCTGATGAAATAAGTAAGTATGGTTGACTGCTTGGTGCTTACCGTATCCCTTGGTAAAAACATCCTTGGCAGACTTTCCAAGGTCAACGTAGGTGGGAGGTACAGCCATTATCTGCGAAGAAAAAGTGGAGGATCAAGGCTGTGACTGAAAACAAGGGCAGCAAACAAAAAATACTGCATGCTCTCTAAAAAACATAACATCCCTGCTGTGTTCCCTCTTTTACAGCTTTCAGACAGCCAGAGCTCACAGTAACACAGTAAAGGGAAAGACAGCAACCACACTGCAGGACAGCAGACCGAGTGATCACATGTGATGTGTGTGGAGAGAGCAGTGCTGCTGAACGAGAAGAGCAAGCGAGAGCAAGTGGAGGTCACTGATGGATGGGGAAAGGAACAAATCTGATGAAGTTATTGGCTTACATGAGCTACACACAGGCACAAAGTGCACACACACACACAACCATGAATTCAAAATTGCATTCCTGTCAGTACAGAGGCCAGTTTGTATGTAGGTGTCACATGTCGGCATTAGCTGTTCATTTTCCATTTGGGAATTTTATTAA
>JAQFJB010000006.1:19563232-19573461 GCA_029874875.1 Naso minor
GCAGGATGTGTGAAAATGAGCTAAAACATGAAAGGACACTCGAGATGCGTTTGAAATGAGATGAGAGACAAGGCAAGGTGGGATGGATGGAGATGGTGAGACAGGAAAAACAGAGTGACACAAAGGTATAGAAGTGTTTTTTGACAGTCACAGGTGGAAGATCTTTTCCTGCATACGTCAGCATGTCATACTTAACAGCACTGCACCATTTTTGTGCTTTGCCCTGTGACTGCTGCTTCTGCTCCCACCACAGCTGTGGAGGAAGCTTTACAGAGATCTTACAGCGTCCTGAGACGGAACACTGTGGGAGCGTCTGACACAGAAAACCATCTATGGCCTCAGTTCCCACGTGACGCCTACGGGGAAAAATGTCAGAGGATTTGCACGTAAGGTACAAACACTGATCTGTTGCGCCAGGGGCACAAGAGGCAGAAAACAGTGAAGGAGCGGGCAGTTGACAAAAGCTGATTTAAAGGCAGATATCCTGAAGCAGAGGCAGCCGCTTTATTTTGGGGTGATAATTACACACTGTGGGCAAGTCACCATGTTATTAGTACACATGATCGATAGCAGAATATCAAACTCCGCCGTTAGCCAAGCGGGCAGCCTGGCGAGCGCTCTGCAAACCACAGGCCTGCCCTGTTCTCTGAGAGACCCTCAGACACACACACATGCAGACACACAGACACATGGAGTGACACACACACTGAACCTATAAAATCATGGATGCACACATTCCCAAATGGACTAAAGGAAATAAATGGATGCACATATCAAAACATGAACATGCACAAGCAGTTCAAACACATAAATAAATGCAAACACACACACAGCACAGCGGAGGGAACATTGTACCCCAGAGATGGCGAGTGGTGACAGGCGGTCTCTCTGATGCTGCTGCTCAGCAAGGCCCCCTGGGCCTGAGCATGCAGCTCTGTGGTGGAACGGACCGGCACTGGCTCTCCAACGGTTTTGGACGAGCTCCACATGTGGTCAGCTGGATGGTAGCGCCCTCGCTTCACTCGCCCAACGTACACAGATGACTCCAGTGGAGCTGTACCATGTCGAAATCCTCAATACAGTTAAAAACCCCAAAATGAGAGAAAAGTCTTTTCTCTTTCCCCTAAGATCAGATTCAAATAGAAAAACAGTTTTGGGTCACACAAGGTTGCTGATTCTGAGGCATCTTTTCTTTATTCCTGCACCTTTGAAAGATCTTGCAAATTCATCAGCAACACAGTAACACAACAAGGTGTAAAAGCATCATTAATAACATTAAACAACCCTCAGACAAATGTGTTGTTACAGACTGAGAGGTTAAACATCCTTCAGTCTATGAAAATGTGCAGACAATCTTTTGGCTTTAATTTAATTTTACAGATGTTACACTTGCTTTACTGCAGCATTTGGTTTTAAAATATCGACCAATACTGCATGTTTACCTTAAGTGAAAGGATAAGTGATGCCAGTTTTCACCCTTAACCAATACAATAGAAGGTAAGGTTGAATACCAAGGTTTAAATGCCATGAAATGCTTGCCCTTTAAAGTCAACCTCAAGTTAAACACTCCCGAACCCAAATCGAAAAGTGTTTTTCTGCCTTTTGACTCAACCAAAAAGTCCTGACTTTATGTAGGATGACTGATACAAATGTTGGCATTTATCCGAATATTTCTGTCAACCCTTCGGTATTATTCTTTATTTTATAGTTGTGGATGTTATTTGCCAAGAAAAAAGTAAAGTAATGTCACTGAACAGATTAGATAAATATGAAAACAAAGTTAGTGAATCGTCAACCCGACTACAGGGTTCGGGCCGCCGCAGGATAAGACAAACTGTCCAGCAGGACAAGGCCGAGCCTGCACTGTTAAACCTGGTGGGGAGTGCATCCCTCCTCTCCAACACCTCTTTGAGTTCCTGGAGATAAAAGCAGCGGCGCAACATCAAATCAATAGACCCATCAATGGGAACATCTCCTGAAGATTAAAGAGAAACTCACTCAGAGACAGAGAGGAAGGCAGGGTGCTAATATAACAGCAGACCTGACCAATGGAAAGAGATTTAATTGATGTGTGGAAGGGAGATGGATGAAAAGGTGAAGGCTGACGATGTTGTAATGGGGAGGAGTGTGTGTGTATGTGGAGGATCCTTTTCTTTGCATTCGTCCATTAGCGAGAGTCCATTTGTCTAAATATTTATCAATTCTAGCTCAGTTATCTATCCACCTTTATAACATGCATCTTGTATCTTTATTAACCTGTGTGTCTGTACATTAGTGTTTGCATCCTCCCCTCTGTCTTAAACATCCGTTTCTTCTTCTCTTATTTATAGTTTTTTGATTTCACATGCAGGTCTTACACGACGGCCTCCCTGCTTTCATTACCTTGTTAATCTGCTCTTCAAATTTCTTGTGTTTGATCCATTAAAAGGCATCATGTCTGCTGAACAATATTAAGTAAGTTGCTCACCTCCGACTGTGTATCTAAAGGATATTGTCGAGGATGTTGAGATTAATCCGTCTGTTGTCCTTTTTCATAAGAGTCAAACACTTGTTACTTACGATTTTGTAATGGAAGACTTCAAAAATGTATATAGCAGCTAATGTGGCCTAATGTTGTTGGTCACACCTGCTTTTACTGCCTTAATTTTTCTTTGAATGGCTTGTCTGAAGTTGTGGTAAAAAAAAAGGAAGGCTGTTGTCTACACAAACAAGTTATATCATTTCTGCCACTAGGGGTCTCCCAATTAAAACAATAACAAAAGACAAATTTTGATGACATCATAAAGTAGTGTGGGATCATGGGAATGAGGACCTGACCAATATATTGACGATTAAGTCCTCCAATACATGCTGATATGAAAACTTTTTTCAAGGCGAAAAAAAATGCTTGGACTACTGATTTAAAATAGTGTATTTACACAATTTGTCCAGTAGAGGGCAGGCCATTATCTAATAGCTAATAAGTGAAGTTTTTACTGTTCAGTGCACTGATGTTTGGATAAAGATTATGAAAATGTAAGCTATCCTGCCTCCATTACATACGTTTGTCACAAGTATTTGATAACCACATCCAGCCAATATATTGGATACAAGAATTTCTTTGATCCCTAACATCGGTATCAAATTCTCAAATCGGCCGTACCGTAATGGGACTTTTGTTTTCTTTGTTGAATAACCATCGTCGCTAATAAAAACGAATAATCGTGCTCTATCACAAGTGAGCAATAAAAACAACAGTAAGCAATAAATCTGCTTCCGAGCTCCTCACGCTCTGATGCATCCTCTGCCGTTTCCTGTGTCCCTGAAAGCTGAAGCAACTGAAGGAAGCTAAACACAACTGACAGGTGATAAAATAAATCAATCTGTTACCTTGAATAAAGTTACAGATTCCTGTGGATTTGAACATTGTTGGAAACATTTGTGTGTTTAAGTGCGCAGCGCAACAAAATGCACAACATGGGTCTAGTTGTTTTAAGTCATTTTAATGTGCAAATGTTACATATTATGTGTTTGAAGAAACCAAACTGAAACAATCTGCTGACCACCCTCGGCTCTGACATTGATCAGTTCTGCTCAGTTCTTCCCAATTCTTACCAGAACACAGCAGAACCTTCTGTGTGCATCCCTTCAGAACAACTTATCACAACCACCAGCATACTTTGCACTCCCCCTTAAATGAGAGCAGCATGGGAGTGTGTGTGTATGTGTGTTGTGGGGGGGTATAGTTAGGGAATGTATTCAAAAATATTCTTTCATAGCGAGGAGACCGCAGGATGGGGCCTGCGCTGAGCCGGTCTGTGTGGTTGTGGGCCGGGGTTTGTACGCTCTCTATCTGAAGCCACATCAGAGCCCTGGGCCCTGTGTAATGTGATCTGGACGGGCAAAGGAGGGTTCCCCCTTGGATTCAGAAGAACCGCCACTGAGGTGCAGCGCAGGGACGGGCGGTCAATGATGTAAGGCAGCGCTTCGTAACAAACAATTATGGCTGCGGGTATGGCCGCGTCCTAACAGGGCTGCTGCCACCATGATGGCAGCGACGTGTGTCACTGCGTCGCTTCGGTCTCTTGCTGTCCCTCTGTTACTAATTCTTACTTCTTTCTGTTTATTCCTACAAATCTCGTCCATCAATTTTTGTATTGTTATTATATGATGTTCAGCATTCACATCAAAACCTTTTTAAAAATAGGGCTCCACCGCACTAAAAACCATCTTAAAATCACACTGGGGAACTTTTCTAAGCTGATAACAAACAGATGCATTTCACAAAATGGTGCATTGCGGCCAAGCATGATTACACTTGTTTTTACTTTGATTCTGGTGTTTGTGCACGCCGTTGCATCGTCTGTTCAGTGTCAAAACTTACAGCCTCAGATTCAGACTTTCAGTGCGATGATGTATTGATTAAGCTCTCGCGGACTCGGTTCATCTCCTGTTCTGTCACCGTCTCGCTCTGTCCATCATTTTTATCTCTCATCGCTCCCTCTCTCTGTCTTTCTGCCTCCTTCTTCTTCTCTTTTTTATACATCCTCCCCTCCATCTCCCTGTGCTCTCTCTGTCCCATTTCATCTCTCTCTTTTGCTCCTCTTTTGCTCCCTCTGCTTACTCAAAGTCTCAAACAAACAAACAAGCAGCGGGTGTCTCGGGTCTCCTATCTATAATTCAAGCCAGCCAAACTACAGCAAGGATGTTTGCCAAACACATGGCGTGCATCTCTCTGTATAGCACAGAGAGAGAGAAAAGAAATATGTCTTACTGTCATTAGTAGCATGGACTCGATACACAGAGAGTCTTGCAGCATTAAACTGAAAGATAAACATGATGTTTTTAGCATCTCTGCCTTGTTTGATAGAAAACACAGCAGTGAAGAGCGGGAACGATGTGAGCACAAGTCAAATCCTCTTCGCTTTGAGGGTGATCTGTTAATTTTGACAGGCTGTCTTTTAAAAAGAAGAGCTGTTTTTTGCAAATTGTATAAAATAAGACAAAACAAGCACAAGTACGGCTCTTGAAAATCGCAGAGGGAAACTTGAGGATATTGAATAAAAAGTAATAAGAATATGCTTTTTGAAAGAGGAGGAGGAGGCTTTTGTGTTCAAGGACACTGATGCAGCTGCGTAACAGTAACCGACTCCAGGCGTTATCCATCATACAGAAAAGCATCATATCCCCCCTGAGACAGAGCCAAACCACTTGTGGCAGCAACCACTTTATAACCATAAATGAGAGTCGAGAGGAAAACTGAAGCTGTTTTTCCAGGTGTTTGGACCAAACTCAGGACTGCAGTTTTCAAGTCCATCTGAAACCGTTCACTCCTGGTGAAAAGAGTTTTGTAACATTCAATTTATTTTTTTGGAGCATTTACGACACATGGACTACACACAGTGTGTTGGTGTGTTCTTTAAAATTCTGAGGGTTTAAACTGGGAAACCAGTTTCTTTTCGGGAAGCAGTTGAAGTGTAACAGTTTTGTAAGCATTTGTTTGGTCACTGATGATCGCCGTGCAGTGCTGAATTGGGCTGGATTTTGCTTGATTTTTATGGTTTGAGTTTCACATTTAAACGACTGAAATTTTGCAAAGCACCAGCAAACAGAGACAAATGCAGGTTAACGCCGCCGAGGAACTTTGTAGAGTTCAAGACAAATCACGATTAAAAACCCAAAACATGAAATTTATTATAAAGTAAGACAGGAAAACTCTTCCCTTTAAATAATTTGGAACAGTCAAAATTTTGGCATTTATACTTAAAAAGTGATTAATCATTGATACAAATAGTTAATAATTATTGTGTAATAACTTAGAATGATAGTGAAAGTGGGCTGGGCGATATAGGCTAACAATGATATTGCAGTATCTTAAGGCTATACCTTAATGCACGATACGTCTCAATATTGTTAAATCTCCTCAGGCACTTCATTAATGCTAGAACTGGGAGACAGAATCAAATGTTACAAATATTGTGAAAAAATTCCCTCTCTGATGTGGCAACACCGTAGGGATGACTTTGGGTTCTTAAAAAATTGTTCACACTAATCTATTTTTGATCAATAATCATTAATAATGTAGATACAAATACTAAGTGGGTAAAGGCAAGTATCAAAACAAGCAGAATTATCTGACATGTCAAGGAAATTCCATCACTTTACTGTAATGCAGCCTTTAAAATCTGGAAAAAAACCACCATTTATTCAATATCACTATATGATAATATCCAATATTTAAGACAATATATAGTTTCAAGTCTTGATAACAGTTTATCTTTACATTGCTCAGCCCTAGTTAGAAAGAGATGCTTAAAAAAGATTAGCTCCCCCCAAAATAATCTATATTTTGTCATTTACTGTGTCAACATTTCAGAACATTTGGCCCCATGCAGCAACATTCTCTTAAAATTTTTCTCGAATTTTTTGAAATTATTTTGTTAATAGAAAAAAATAAGTGAGGTCGACTCCAGATGAACCATCTAAATCTGCTGTAACCCGGGTGTTCTGAATGACAAATCCCACTTGATTGTAAATTGGAGGCGTGTGGCCGATTGTTTGTAATTAGCGTAGGTAAACTAAACACCACATAAGAGCAGGTGTTGTGCTGTGTGCAAATAGGCGACTCTGGAACAACAACTGGAGAGAGAGAGAGATTTTTTGTTTTATTATATTATTTTTGGTCCAGAGGTGCTGAATGCACACAAGTATCTCAGGGTTTTTATAATCTTTATTCAAATCAGTTGACCAGTAGAATTTTTTTAACCACAAATTCAATAATCCAATCATTGAAATTCCTCTAAAGCATATAGTAATCTAAATTTGATTATATTATGCATTTTTTATGTTTTTAAAATTTAAAATGTAATATGTTTCTGTGTATGGGACAAACAACTGTTAAAACAGTCTGTTTTTCTCTTATCTTGATAAAAGTGCTCTTGACCTTGCGTACAGTTTTCTCTTACCTAAGAGAAGAGCAGAAAAAAGAAAACACTGGTAAATCCTGGAAATCAGTGGGTACTAACAAAATAAAAAAAATCATCGATGTGAACAAGAATAAGAGAAAATCTTATTATATATTACTTCCATGTAAAACTAAACTATCTATAGGGTTTGTACAAAGTCTTGACAGTTTGTAAAATGTTTAGTTTTAAGTGTTTTTAAGGTTAGAAATATGCTTAAATTTAAATATACTTGAAAATTCTTGTTATGCAATGTAGTTGGTGTTTCATCTTTCATCTAAATAATCATTAACGTAAACCAGAACTCTTAAAATACAAGTTTGCAAACTTAAGTTTAGGAACTTTGACAGTGCTTGAAAAGTGTTTGAATTTTACTGTTAATAAGCTTCAAGACCCTTAAGGTTAAAAGTGAAAAAAATATTTTGGGGTGTTTCATATTTTATGGTGAATTTAGCCTTTAATGACACAACTGTGCACCCATGTTATTCTTTGCATTGTTTATGCTCCATCAACGCAAATACAAGCTGAGGAACAGATCTGAGATCAAGAGTCGGGACTTTTTGCCGCCCGCAGCTGAAAGCAGGGAGGGGTTGTGGTTGCCATGGTTACAGCATGCCTACTCTGCTTCCTCACTGCTGCATGGCATGCAGAGAAGGGACCGGCCCAGCAGGTGGGCTGAGAGAGGTAGAGAGGAAAAAAGGTACAGTAGAAGGAGAGACAGAGAAGGAGAGAGAGCAGGGGCTGCTGGGAGGTGGGGCGTGCCGCACATCCAGAGGAATCGCTCCAGCCGCTGGGGTAAAAGGAATTAATCAGACAGAATAAATTAGGACATGAAAGGAGGGAGAGGGAGAGAGAGCAGCATCCACCCTTCCTTGTACACTTCATCTATCCATCACTCTTTCTCCCCTCATCCATCCATCCATCTCCTCTCCTGATCTTCCTCTTGTCGCTTTATTTGGTTCTTCACTGAAGTCTTCAATGACAGTCATTTAAAAGTCCTTGCTAGGAACTTTTAACTGGTTATGAATCAGTGTAAATTTAATACTGATGCCTCACATTTTACCTACATTGGCAAATGAGACCATCCAAGTTTGGAGATTACCATCCTGTCTTTAACAAAGCCTTTGCTCAGTCAGTGGAAACACGACAAAATGCTTTACAGCACGCAGACAGGAAGAGACGATCAGTTGTTTACGAGCATGATCAATCCGCTGATTTCTTTCTTGCTATGTGTGGTTGGAAGCGGGAGGATATATCTCTTAAGATAATTTCAGTGTTTTGTGTTTATGGCCAAACTGGTATTGTGCAAATGCTTGACCTAGACAAGACCTTTACGACAGCAAGCAGCACCGCTTTTGTCCACACACGCTGCCACAGTCAGCACAAAATGAAGGCTTTAACATAACTGGGAATGGGTACCATTTGGATACATCCCTCGTCCATCTCTTCCCTCCCTGTATCTTCTCTCTCCAGTGATCCCCTCTTCTAGTAATCTTTAATTCAAGTGTGCCAAATTCTCAGTAAAGGCTGATTTTTCTGTAGCAAAAGCAGCTCAGTTCAGCACCTTCCGTTTGCAGCCTTGACAGTTCAAGAAATCCAGAACATTTGATTCAGAAATAAACCAGTAAATTAATTTTACATATTAAAAGAGTCAACTGATTACGAAGGTTGTTCTATGTTCTGCAGAGACCCTGGATCGCAATAACTTCTTAAGGAATTCAGAAAAAAAATAGATTTTTAGTAATTCTTAAGAGTTGAACCTTTCTTTGTTGCCATGGAAGAATCCTGTCAAGGAAGGCTGCAGAGCACAGAAAGTCACGGTTTTACAAGGAATGAATGAAAAAAGATGAAAACGCAGGTGAAGAGCGAGTCAAGAACTGTGAGTGCAATTTGAAAACTGAATGAAAACCAGAGAAACTCTGCAGTTACTGCCATTGGTTTTGGTCTTGAGCCAGTTTGAAGTTTTGTGAGGGTCAAAGGTCGCCTCTTTGGGCACTTTGCATGAAGACTTCTGAGGAGACCCTTAAGTGTTTCGTGTCAGCCCTCGGTGCTGATGAATGACTGGTTCTCGCTAGTGTTTGTTTCAACGACCGTAATCTTTGGTGAAGGATGGTTCTTTAAACGGTCCTGAGTCGGACTGCTTGATCTCTCTGAGGGACGATGAAAGGAATGAGCTGATTGGACTGCGGCCTCGGGGCTCGGGCTCGTCCCTGATGTCATCCGATGACTCGCCTCTTCCAGACAGTGTGTCTGTTTGTTTGTGTGTCTTCTGGTTGACTCTGGGTTTAATGTCCCTGCTGCCTCCTCCTCCTCTCCCTCTGGATTCTCTTGTCTTCTTATCTTCTTGTAGTGTAAGTCAAATAATATGACACACAAATGTTCTTTGAATTGTTAAGAGAAAAGCTAAGAAGAGCTGATGCAACTGGTTGGTCAGTTAACAGAGAAATAATCAGCAAATGTTGTGATAATCAGTAGGCACTTTTGCTTAAAAACGTGACGAAAATGATGAAACATTCCCTATATTCAGCTTCTTAAGCATGAGGCATGAGGGTTTTTTTTCATAATTTTGGGTTTTTGGTTCCCATTTTTATGTTCCACTTCAACAGCTGCTATTTTTGTCTTTTTTGCAACTAGGAAAGAACCAAAAAATTTGAGAAAACAGGCACAGATTTTAGTTTCTTTTGTTTTTGGTTGCTTTCATTAGGGCTTGACCGATATATATAGGTTTGCTGATATTATTTTCCGATATTGACCTGTTACACATTTATGGGTATCAACAGATATTGGTATGCACCGATATTAAAACTATTTTTTAAGGCCGTAGAAATTGCTTGAACAAGTGATTTAGAATGGTGTAATTATGTAGTTTGTCCAGCAGAGGGAGGTCCATTATTTGATAACTAAAAAGTGAAGTGTTTACTTTTCCGTGCTCTGATGTTTGGAAAAAACTTTGTTAAAATGTAAGATGTTATTTAGATATTTGATTGTATCTGCATTGGTCCCATAAATCTCATATCTGTCAGGCCCTAGTTTTTATGAGTTTGTGTGAAAAAAACATCCTGCCTTTCAAAAAGTAGATTGCCTTGAATATTTCTCACGGCACACAGTGTGCATGAGTGTGTGCAAACTTTTAAAAAAAGGCATAAAAAAATATTCCTGTTTGGGTTCGGGGATGTGAAGGCCATTCAACGCACTCTGCCCCCCAAGCTATTTCTTTTGCATGGCCTTCAATGCTCTCGTAACACACCAACGCCCAGGGATGAGATTATTTTGATACAAACATCAAAG
>JAQFJB010000006.1:19878992-19889980 GCA_029874875.1 Naso minor
CTCAGGCTGTGTTTGCAGATAGGTGACTGATCTTTTGCCCCAGTCCTCCTTTTTGAGGCTGCACCCACACCAAGCTGGCTAATTTATAAATAAACACCATTTACAAATAACGGTCCAAACTGATATTTTCAGATCATTTACGGTAAAATTCCCCAACAATAGAAAAACAATTAAATCTCTTCCTCTTTGTCCTGTTTGCTCTGCTGAGTCTCTGCTGCTTGAACATCTGTTGTGTCCCCCCCACTCTCTGTGACCTACTGTGTGTTTATTACAGACACATTCTCAGCTTAAAACAGGTGAGAAATACATCCATTTTAGTTAGTGAGGTGTATTGTATGAATCACAAATTTGAGACACATTTATCTGTGATATTGAAAATAAATATCAGACTGCTTACACACGTTTAAGTAATGGAGAGAAATTTGGTTTCTCTTGGAGAAATGGTTCAGACTTGCGTGGCCTAGAAAGTTTCTAGGCCACGCAGATGTTTTACCGCTTTACATAATCAGCTTTTAAATGTACACGATAACAACTTCAGACATAGAAAGCAGGTGGATGAAAGGAAAGATTACACATAGCTATGCGTCCCTGTGTCAAAATAAAAATTGAAACTCACACACGCAAAGAAAAGCTTTATACATTTAAAATGAGTAAGCCATGCTTCCAGATAAGGTCCATACACTCACTTGACTCATCTGCCACATTGAGACTATTGATAGTTGACTTAATATTAGGATCACCTTGATATAACAATATAATTCAGCAGACTACAGCCTTTAAAATTACCATGAAGTTGAATCAACGCCCCTTAAAACTGTTTTGATAAACCTCAATATTTTAAGCTTCATGAGGATAGATTGAATGCTGGATTTTTGTGTTAGTTTGCATTGGATTTAGTTAAAATAATAAAATATTTTTCTGTTTCAGTTGTCAGATAACGAGCAGGAAATATGATTAATCGCAGGTGATAAATATCAACAACTTTATACAGGTGACACTGAGCTGCTGTGAGATGATCATAGCTGTTTCTAACAAAGTCTACATGAAAACAGCGTAGTGACAGCATGTATGTTGGGTAAATTAATATCTATAATGAGTAAATGTGCCTTTAACATTGTTTTCTAAAAGTTCAGTTTGTCTCATCTTAAGTAAGAGGCAAGCCCGGTATTTATCCCCAATGGCGACATTGGAAAAGCTTCATTTTCGGTTTAGAAAACACCGGAGTGTTGACTCAGAGCTGAAACAGGCTTCTGTGGATGTACACTTAAATGTCTCCCTCTCTCTCCCCATTTTCACTTGCTCTCTTAAACTTTTTGTTGCTCTGGTTTTTTCGCTCTTAGCGCCACTTCATGTCTCTCTCTCTCTCTGCTTGAACTCACTCCCTCCTCCCTCTGTGTCTCTCCTCAGTGCAGACGAGGCAGTTTCTGACTCTCATTAATTACAAAAAAATCCTCGCTCTCCTCTCCTGACCTGCGTTTCACAAAGTTTTCTCCCTCAGGTTTGAAAAACCCTTATTACACAGTCAGAATTCTTCGGCAACTTTTTGTTAAAAATGTCCTCTCAGTACTTCCTCCTAAAAGCACTTATGAATATCCAATTTATATGTTAATCTGTTATTTTAAGCACTTAGTATGTCCTCCATTGTTGAAATAAGTTTCACTGATTAAGCCGCTTATTGTTTCAACAGTTTCTCTCCCTTCTCTCTGCTCTCTCATGATGTTATTAAACATTATTTGGTATCATTCTGCAACATGAGATTGTTGATATTAGTCTCATTAAGCACTATCTGAATACCAATCAGCATAATCAAATCAAAGCGGAGCTGGACACCGGCCTTTTCTCCTCCTCCTCTGTCTTATTTGTCCTTATAAAAAGTGTTAAAATCTCTGCTGTCGTGTCCGGTTTCTCCTCCACTTTGCATCGGTTCTTCAATACAATAACATATGAATGTTGCAGGAGTTTATCCTTCTGTATTCTTTGTTTCAAAGAATGTTGTGCCATTTGTTAATAGCAAAGAGAACTATTAAACATATATGAAAAAGAAGAGCTATTTTAAATTATTTTTTGGCTTTTTTTGCTATATTTATTTTCTTGTATTAGAATCTTCTTTGTAGGAGGGAAAAAAATCAAAAAATGTATTTTTCATTAGTGCGAAAAACCTATTTTCTTCCTTTTTGTACAATTTCGATGTTTCAAGCGAGACTTTGAAAAGCAATATGATGATGATGATGACGATGTTTCCTGTGACTGTATCTGCATGCTGTTTGTGTTGCCTTAATGATGGCTGCATCCCACTTCGATCTCTCCCATCCCACCCCAAACCTGTCTGGCCCCTCCCTCCCCAACCCTTGACCCCGCCTCCAGCTCCTAACCTCATCAGATGAGTCCCCCCCCCTCCTGATCCAGTCCAGATCAATCCAGTCCAGTCCAGTGCAGTCAATAAAGCAGTGCTTTCTGTGTACACAAACTGTCTGCCTCTCTGTTCATCTCACAAACTTCCTTTTAGTTCTGAATTAACATATTTTGGGATTTAAATGGCTTTCAGGTACAAATAATTAAGGTACTGGTCCAGTCCTTCGCCTCAGCTGGCAGCCATGAAACAAACTGGAACGTAATCCTTGGGGGCTAATTCGCCTGTCAACGTTCGCCCACTGAAAAAGTGCTTGATTTTGCAACTGAGAGACTCAGATTGTAATTCTTAGTGTCTGACAGCAATGTGGAAAGGATCCCTGCAGAGTTCCCTTTTTGTTCAACAAGAAACAGCAGTTATGTTACTCGGTTCAAAGCCACCAGACAAAAACAGTAATTTTACCTCAAAGAATACAAGTTTTGCTCATCTATCGCTGACTCTGTCAGTTATTTTGTTAGCAGTATTGTGTGACTTTGGATATTTTTGGGGTTAGTTCGCATCAGAATTACATTAAAAACTGACAGCAAATGCCAGAACACAGATAACTCACTTTTATTAGAACTATTTCTTTAGTTTAAAGTAGTTCCAATTATATATTTAGACAATGAGTGCTGTGGGTTACCAGTTTGTCCATGTTGTGAGCCGCACAGGACTAAATAAAGTTCACATTTTCTATATTTTATTGGGCTGAAGCAGAAACATCACAGATGCTGGATACAGCTAAAGGTAAGAGAAAAAAGTTAAAATTTAGAGCCCTGAAAACTGTTGGGGCTGCAACTCAACTTTGCAGTGAATCAATCTGCAGATTGTTTGTTTGGTTTTGGTTTACTACACTGGAATTTTTCAAAGCGTCCATGGTGACATTTTTAAATAGTTTATTTTCGCTGGATCAACCATTCAAACTCAAAGATATTTAATTTATTTTCCGAGAGTAAGAGAAACAAGTAAATATTCACATTTAAGGAGTTAGAACCAGACAGTTTTTGCGAGCTTGCTCCAAAAATGACTAACGACATAGTTTGCCATTTATTCATTTATTTGTGGTGACCATGTACGTACTGATTTTCTATTTCTGGAGCTGTGCATTTTGGAGTGCTCGCTTTCTCTCTCACAAATACAACTTTGTGTGATAGAAACAGCAATGGATTTTATGGATAAACTGAATAGTTACCAGATTGGTTGCTGATTTTCTTTGGGTTGACTTAAGTTTCAGCTCTGCCTGGAATCAATATAAAGAAACTTGACCATACCTCAGGTCTAGGATAGAGAGTGAAACCAAAAATAATTGTTGGAGTCGACAGCAGACCTCACCATTAAGGAATAAAGGACCAAAATTTAATTACCAGGACTCCTTCTAGAGCTGGTTTTCAACCAAACGGAGCAACCTGCCAAGAGAGATGATCAGGAATGCAGCCAAGAACCTCAAGACCACTCTGTCTAATCTCCAGTGTTCTTTAATCATGAAAGAATAACTTGCCAGGACAGAAACTGTCAGCGGAGGCCTTCAAATCAATTCACAAGTCAGCCTCTCCTGAAAAACACCACATGGCAGCAGCCTGGAGTTTGTCAAAAGACGTGTGAAAGACTGAGAGCATAACACAAAGATTCACCAGTCTGATGAAACAAAGTCAAAACGCTTCGGTTGATGCTAAGTGTTGTGTCTGCTGGAACTGGATGGAGTTTATCAAACCTCAAAAACCATCCTCACCTCGCAGCACAACGGGGCAGCTTCAGACTTGGACAGGGAGGACAGGGAGACTTTGCCAGAGGTCCAGAGGAACAATGCTGGGATCCAAACACAGGCAAATTTCGAGGAGAGCAGGTTTCTGAATGCCAAAGGCCTGAGAGTGGGGCCAACAAATTTCTCCTCCAACAGGATTCCAACATGCTGCCAAGTCAACGTTGGAGTGGCTTCACAACAAGAATGTGAAAGTCCTTCAGCAGCCTCAAAGCCCAGATTTGAATCCCAGAGAAAATCTGTGGAATGACTTGACGATGGAGCCATATCTGCTAAATCCAAATGTGCTGAGCTGATGCAGATGTTTCCAAAAGGAGCTGAAGAGGAGTTGCTGTGACAGAGTGTCATCTCACACTTGAATAACTTTAAAGCTGCAGTAATCCTTTCTTTTTGCATGAGAGAGGTTTCCAATAGTGACAAGCCCACAAAGAATTATCACACAACTTTGCTTTATGGAGGGCTCAACATCTTTGAGCTCATTGTTTTGTTTTTTATATTTCTCATCAGCTTCATTTCCAGCTGTAGTCAGCTGCTGTTCTTCACCATATCCTGTGCTTAAGCGACAGCACACTGCACCTGTCCAGCATCTCACAGCAGAGACATTTGTGACTAGCTGGAGAACATAATGGAGCATTTATCTGCTTTTAGAGAGGCAGATATAACACCTAAAAGCATGATGAACACTGAATTTACATTTGCAAGGTAGCCAGTAACACAACCTTAAAATAGATGCTCATATTGCTCTAGAACTGCTAAATAGAGCTCGGCAGTGGTTTGCTGACATAAATTAGGCACAACAACCTTCTTCAATCAGATGAAAGTATGTCAGTACTGTGTTCATAGCTTCTTTTACTTCCCCAAATGACCAAAATAAAACAAAAAATAGTTTGTAAAAAGTTTGCACAGAGCTGAGTATGTGTTGTGGGAAAATTTGTGCCGACAATTGAAGATAGAGATCAAAAATTTAGAGAACAAATCACAGAAGTCTGTTTTGTTTATCTTCAATAACGCCTCCTCAACTCTGTACCAAGATAAATTTTGCATTATGTTTTAGTTCAGGCTGTAGCACCAAAGGATGCAGAAAAGGGACTTTTAATAATTTATAAAAGGGAAGTAAGACAGACTCTGTTTTATTTTAGGGTTTCAGAATAAGAAACCAGTTGATTTTTTAAACTACTCTTCACTTTCTGTTTTATAGCTTTTTATATTTCCTGTAGCTCTGTTTTCTCTACCACCATAATCAAGTCACATCCTGCAGTTATTTTCTATCTTACTTCAGCCTGCCTTACAATCTAAAACTGTCTCCTGGATTCAGATAGGCCTGAACTCTCTCATCTGTCTGATTCCCACAAGCGCACCGTGGAAACAAGCCAAACAAACAGACATATTCATAACAATGGAAATCAATTTAGCAGCACAAAGAAAAGCACCTGGAGAGACTTCATGCACCTGGCTTTCCTCAGAAAGCTCTCATTTTCATCCATTTCTCATGGGGCTCTTTTTGAAACCATTTTGTTTTGCAGTCTAAATGTTTTCATTTCCGGCCTATTGTCAAGTCTGCTGTGTGGTTGTACTACTACCAGCCTACTATCCCACTGCAACTTCAGGGACCTCAAAAAGGAGCTTTGAAAACCATTTTTTAAATGTGTACATTTAATTTTGTTTCTTGTGTCTGCCATCCAGGTTCACATCTTCAGATGTTGTTTGGGAAACAGCAGGATGAAGTTTCAGAGCCACAAGGGACTCAGACAAACTTTTCCTGCACCTGCCACAGAATCTGGTGTTTTTACAGCAGCAGTTATTTGAGCTGCAGTAAGCGATATTTTCAGGTAAAAATATTTCTGTTTTCTGCCTTAGTGTTGAAGTAAAGCTGCAGTGCAGGACAACATCCCATCTTCCTCACTTATTATAACACTGCACATTCTCTGCAGAACAAAACATCCTACTGTATACCAGACATTAAAGATTTGATAGAGTTTTCTAAGTAGCAGCGATCAAGCGCTCAGTGAACAAATAACTGGTATCACATTAAATGTTCCTTCAAAGTTCGTTAGTTTGATAAACAATAAAAGAAATAGGCCATTAATATGCACTTGCCAAGGGCAGCTTATTGGTGGTTTGTTGATGGTTTCTGTCTAGTAAAGGTCAAATTTCTTATAGATCAAGGTTTAAAAAACAATTTGATTAAACATTAAATGTGATTCATTCATTATCTGTAACCACTTATCCTTTTGCAGGGTTGCAGGCGGGGGCTGCAGCCAATCAGCCGACTTCGAGCGAGGGCGGGGTACACGCTGGACAAGTTGCCAGTTCATCACAGGGCTCACATATAGAGACAAACAACCATTCACACTACGGCCAATTAAACCTTGACTTTGGACTGTGGGAGGAAGCCGGAGAACCCAGAGGGAACCCACACAGACACAAGGAAAACCTGCAAACTCCACACAGAAATTATTATTAATATTTATTTTGGGGGTCGCAGGGTGAAAAATTTGGAAGCCCCTGCTGTCATGTACTGGAGCTGTGTATTCAGAAACATCCTAGCTCTTAAGTGACAGCGATAGGAGAAATTCACTATTTTATGTCTAGTTAATTATAATAGATGCTTATTCTGAATTTGATGCAGCAACACGTTTAACAAAAGCTGGGACAGGAGCAACAAAAGACTTGGAAAGTTGTGAGATATTTGGAACATTCCACAGGTAAACAGGTTTATTGGTAACAGGTGATAGTGTCATGACTAGGTATGAAGGGGCATCCTCGAAAAGCTCTGTCCTTTATAAGCAAGGATGTCGCGAGGTTTACCACTTTATGAACACATGAGTGCGTAAACTTTGTTACTGCACAGGTGCGGGAGGAATTAATAATAAACTAATTGATTACATTCTTTTTTTACTTAAATTTTATCGGCCTTTTTTGGAATGAGGGTTGCATTTGAAGCGGCATAATGTGTCATAATGAAGTGATTTTGCATCTTCACTCGTGCTCGACAGCAGCTCTCTGTCAACAGATTAATTACCACTCACTGTGCATATTTAAGTCTGACTGATTGAAACAGTAGAAACATGACGGAAATCTTGTAGGATCACTGGCTGATAACTGAAGACTATTTGAGTGACTTAAAGCAGCTTTGATGATGATGGATGCTTGGATTTAATTGAAATGAACCGATCTGCTTCTCATATGCCGGATTCTCTCTGACAGTTAGGGTCAAATTTTTTTCTCACCTTGAAACTTGTCATATCATTTGTGATCAAGTTTCTCTGGTCCATCATTTATCGTTCCTAACCCTGAAAAAGAAAATTCTGTGAAACTCCTGTAATTTTATCAAGCTTACAGCGAACTGTCCTCCCATGTGTTAGTGAGGCATGCAAAGGAATGTGGGCCATCAGGTGGCTCATAAGCTACTAGCAAAAACTCAGTGAGGAAAGCTGATGTGTGATTCTTTGTCCTCGCCCAAAAGACACGAGGCAGACAGTAGTTTCCTCCGCGATGTGACAAGCGGCTGGCAAAGAAAAATGACAGCCGAAAATTCAAAATGTCAAGGCGTCCATTTAACAGCCTTTTGTGCTGGCAGTCAGTTAATCTGACACATTGTTGAAAAATCAATAGAGAGCAGAAAACTGTTAGGATAAACTGTTGGCAGCTGACATCCACCACTGTGAAGCCGTGAAATCCACATTAGTTTCAGGACGTCCAGCAACCGACAGAGGAAGGAGGTGGGCGGCTCTGCTCGGGGGGTTTGAACAATTCTATCTGTTACAATCTGATATACTGTCCTACACACATATACACACCAGCAGACCGTCATAGTCTTGACACGAGCACTTGAACTCTTTTTCACTGCATGTTCCCAGAAGATCCTTATCAGCTACACTAACACATCAAGCCCCGACCATTATTTTCACGTTAGGTGTTGAAACCATCCAGTACAACAGCAGGCTGAAATGTCAAAGAGGCCACTGAGGGTTTAATGTGTTCCTGATGATTTATAAGTCATCTAGTTCCTCTTAAAGCAACAAACAATGGACTTAGCAGAGGGCTTGGCTTAAGGAGAAGAAAGAGAGACATCAGACCCTGTGGACATGAAAGATAGTTTGTTTTTGTTGCTCTTGGTCCGGGTCCAGGACGCTGTGCAGTAAGTGACGAAGCGCTTCCCGTATGAGACCCTCTATAAATACTTAGCAGAGTCAAAAGAGGGTGGAGGTGTGGTGGGAAGTGGGGAAGGCTATGAAAAAAAAACACCAGATGGAGAGAGAGCAGCAACCAGTGTGTTGGCAACTTTTAGTTCCTAAAATATAAATTAGAGTCTGACCAAGACAGAATTTATGAGCCCAATACTGATTTTGTTTCTGTAAATTTGAAAAAAAAAAAAAATCCGATGATGATACTTTGGCTGAAATTAGTTTGTCGAGATTGATGGCTCGTTGATTTCTTTTTCCAAGTATTTTTATTGGAAACTAGTATTGCACAAACGTCAAATACAAAAAAAAGTATAAATATATGTTCGAAGATCTTTTTGAATGTCAAATACAAAGTGCAAGTACATGTTCCTGCATTTTTTTTCTTCAGTAGTACCCCCACCCCAGTCCCTCTTTAGGCACCTTAATGTAGCACATCACCCATGAAATACAAATAACAACAAAGCAGGATATTCAAGATGCCCACTTCAAAGAATGAGATGCACTGAGAATCAGATGGGGTCTAGAGAGGCCAGGGTGTTTACATGGGAAATAAAAGGCTGCCATCTTTTGTAAAAATTTGCAGATGCGCCTCTCACAGAATATTTCACTTTTTCTAATGACGAAAAGGACATTAAATCAGACAACCAGGATGTGGCGGATAGTTGATTTCTAATGGACGTCATGGACATGACGACAGGTTTTTGAAGGGAGAAGCAGATAGCTGATTAATGAACTTGTCAGTGTGCATGGTTGCGTGGTAAAGTTGCTGTCATGTTACTCAGAATGTTACAGCCTCACAGCAAAGCAACAGCAGAGGCTGTTAAGTTGCTTATGCCCATTCTGAACTTCCAGTGCACTTCAGTCTAATGCATTAATAATGCCAACGCCAAAACCAAAAACCTTATGCTCATATAAAAGTTTACAGAACTCCACATTAAACAGCTTAACTAATGCATTCAATTTCTCTTGTTTACTTTTCATGTCCTGAAAAATTCTCTCCAAATGTCTGAGGAAGTTTTGTTCACTCAGCAGTATATTTAGACCGTTTTGTTTTTTTTGTTTTTGTTTTTTTTGTGAATGATAAAATGCAGAGCGATACCTCTTTGCAGTTGCACTTTCTGTGGCTTCACATTTGACAGCAGAGAGCTGAGAGGCTGGTTGTGAAGTTCATCTCCGAGAGACTCATGGTAATGTCCACCATGATGGTCAAATCACACAGCTATTGACTATTGCTGGTATCACAACAGGTTTTCTATTCCTCTGCGTTAATTGAGCCAATTTTAACTTGTTGGATTTTAACTATGCTCTGGGACATTCACAACCACAGCATTTTTGTAGTCATCAGCTACTTCCAAACATAATCGACCAGCTGATTAATCTCGATTCTCATCAAAAACATCTTATATATAACCAATAAGCAAGGGTTAACTAATGTAGGTGTGATCATCCTAAGGGTTGGTGAAGTAGAAGAGTCCCTGACTGGTTCTGAGAGATGGATCACGAATGAGCAAGTCTTGTCAAAGTTGCCTTTTGAGTACTTGAAAAGGTGTAAACTAAGAGCTTGGAAAAGACTTGCTAGTCTGCTACTGGCATTCTCTTTATTTATTGTTCTAGAAAAAAGTAATTGCTGTCTTGAGAATCTCTGTTATATTTCTCAATCATTTTGCAGGCCTGATCAAGCAGGGCTGTAGGTTTCTCATCTGTTATTTAGAGGTTTGTGGTTTAAGTCAAGTCATAGGCTACTTAAATCAAAACAAAGTCTCAAGTCTTCATTTTGTTATTTTCTTCTGATCAAGTTTAAGACAGACATCTTAGATTTGTGTTGGTGAAGATTCTCAGTCATCCAGGTTATAAATCTAAGTGTTGTCCAGAGGCAACTGGACTTGTTTGAGTTTCTTGAAGACGTTTCACCTCTCATCCTAGAGGCTTCATCAGTTCAAATTCAGAATTAAAGAAACCTCTTGGATGAGAGGTGAGAAGCTGTCAAGAAAGTCAAGCAAGTCCAGTTGCCTCCACACAACATTTAGATATCTTAGATTTGTGATAATGCACAAAAAATATTCCAAGAAATTGGAGCGGAAAAGAAGCAACAATGGGATGTTTACAATATATGGGTCATATGCATGTGTGAGTTGTAAACAACAAAGAAAGAAGAGGGGAAAAAAAGGAACCATACATGTGGGAAAACTTGCTTTCCAACCAACTTTTCAAAGACTAACTGTATTTTCCCGTCAGTAAGTTGCTTCACTAAAGAATAATATCCTGTAGAGTTGTTTTCAAAGTAATTATGGTTCTGACAGCCAATTATCATCAAAACACAGACATGCCTTCAATCCCAGAGGAGAATATCCACAAAGGAGTTCACACAGCAGTTAGTTATACACACGCAGTGTCTGGAAAGTTGTTTACAGGAAGCTTTACATACAGATTCTGTCTGTATACTTAAATGGGCGTAATGCAACAAAGATGAGACAATTGCTTAAACAAAAATTGCTCTTGTTTTCTCCCACAGTTGTGCATCAGACAAGCAGAGGCGGAAAGTAACAAATTACATTTCTTTGTGTTACTGTAACTGAGTAGTTTTTTGTGTATTTGTACTTTTAAAGTTTTTTTAAAGTCTGTAATTTTACTTTTACTTAAGTAGGCTTTGTTT
>JAQFJB010000006.1:19908046-19918318 GCA_029874875.1 Naso minor
CTGACCTATTTTCACTGTTGAGTCAATTTGACATCCCTTACTTATCATTCAAAGGTTATTTGCAGACCTTCTGTCTGCTTCTGTCTGAAAGCGCATTTTGTTTTTCCAAAAATTAGACAATATTTCTCCAGGGAGTGTATTTAGTTACAGTGTGTACTCCATACTAGCTCTGAAAGCTTGACAGACATAGCAACAGTAACTAAGGGGAGCATGGCTTAGCAAAGGGTCAACTGTGCATGGTAGTTACCGCGCTCTTAATAAACGGTGTAAATGTCCTTTTATTTGAATCCAGACACGTCTGATGTGACTAGTTTGTCAATGTGGAGATAGATACAGTTTAAACACTAGCTGGCTGTGGGTCAGTATTGCCACCAGCAGTTGTAGCTGCTCTAGTCAGAGCTTATAATGTTACACATCAGAGATGCCTTGAATACCTCAGCATATGTGGCAACATATCCTGGCAACAGAGAGTGCTCTTGTTTTACAACACGCAGTGTTGTTGACAAAATTTTAGAAGTCATAAATCGCCCCACTTACCTCACTGACTACGCAGTTTCAGCTGCAGTGATACAGAGTGTTGGTAAAAGTGTGTCATCATCTCACAAAAATGACTGCTGTCAGTTGAAACTTTGTTCAACAACAACTTTGATATGGTTTGAGTAATTTGTCAAACGTTAATGCAACTCAGTTCCAGCTTTTGAAATTTGAGGATTTCCTTCTTCTTCCTCTCTACAAAACTGTGATTAACAATGCTCACTATGTTGTCACATTTTTTTCTAATAAAAGAATAATTGATTAGTCACAAAGAAAAATCAGCAGACTGGAAAAGGATGAATGGTTGCATCTCTAAAAGAAATCATTGACATTAGTGTTTTCAACAGGCACTGCACCTCCGCCATTGAATCCCATGACCCCCCACACATACCAGCCAAGCAGAGCTCCCTATGGCCCGCCGCCTACAGGCCCACCTCCCACCATGAAACCCACACCACCTCCCGCTGGACCCCCAGTGGCCAGTGCCACACCTCCACCCCCCAAGGCAGATGGTAAAAGTTTTTTTTTTCCTGTTTTGTTTTTGTTTGTTTTTTTGTTTCTTTCAATCTTGGTATACTTGATTCTGTGCTTTGTCCTCAGGTATGGAATCCTTGTAAATGCAGTAAAGCTGAGTGACACATTCAAATGTTTTTATATTCACTGAGTCACTCTCTGTATTTATTTACGTATTGCATCATTTGATTTACTTTGAATGGTCAGGGTGCCACAAGCCCAGTATAAGCTCATGAGGCTGAGACCAGCAATTTATTTTGAAAGTGTTGAAATCAACTGCACTGAACTAAAAAGGAAGTGGAGCAAGTGTTCCATGAGTGTTTCAGATCAATCACAGATGATGATGATAATGAGATGTTTTAACTAGATGAGCTGCTCAGGGAAAGCCTAGTTTGATTAAAGACAGTTTGCCCATAAATTAGGCAAATATAGTGTGTTATTAATGGGATGATCATTATGTTGTATCGCCTTGGGCTTGTTAATGATGTCCTTTTGTAAGCCACACATTTTTGTTCTAATCACCGTATATTTGACCTCCCTCCCCTCCTTTCTTCATGTTCCAGCTCAGTGCGGTGGGGTTGCTAACAGCACTCTGCCCCCTACTGAGCCCAACTGCCAGGAGGGGGACATTGAATGTCCAGGTGTGGCCAAGTCTATCGGTAGCTGTTAATGATGCCTGATTTATGCTTCTGTGTTGGCTGCATGTGGAGCCTACGCCGTAAGCAATGCAAGTGGCCTATGCTATTGAGAACATTTTTTACTTGTTGGCATGTCGACGTTGCTCTGCAGTTAGGTCTGTGTTGACGTCACGGATGTGTTCTTCATTGCCATAAACAAGGGTGAATGAAGCTGAGCACATTGTGTCGGTGTGTGAGCTGATAAATAGGGATGCACGATATTATTGGCACTTTATCGGTATCAGCTCATATTGGCTTAAAAATAAAAAATCAGATACGCCATGTTTCCCATGTTCCCTGTGGACAGACCTTATATTCACTGATTTTGTCACTCGTGGAACAGGCCACATTTTCCCTGGATGTGGATTTTGTTACGATTTTTGCGGGGAGAGCATCATCCAGTTTTAAGAGGATATATCTTACTTGTTTTGTTTCAGAGCAGTTGTCATAAATAGATATAACATGTTTTACATGACATAAGTTCAAGTATTTTTCTTGTTTTGCACAAGGAATGAATGTAACATAATTTTAAGCTTTGTATTTTATGCCTGCACTTGCCGGCGGGCCAACATGGTGATAGAATGCATAATAGTACTGTTTGTAAATTCCAATACAGAAGAGACTTGATGAGCTCTGCCATTAGATGTAGGGGGAAAAAAATACATATACATCAGTATCGCTTATCAGCCAAATGAGTTTTAAAATATCAGCATATCGGATATCGGCAAAAAAATCCAATATTGTGCATCCCTACTGATGAAATAAGTTACTTTTACATCAGGAATTGCAACACTGATGGAAGAAAAGATGTCGGAGAAGATGATCTGTACGACCACTAAACAGTCGTTATGGTCTGTGTCGCTGCGACATGCAGTCACATCCGTGGGGAGGTGCATGTGAAGGTGACGGTGTGGGGCACGCAGCTACACGGAGGCGATTCAACACAGAAGCATAAATCAGGCTTTAGATGTTGTGTCAGTGCTGTAGTGCCCATCCTGTCCTCTCTGTGCTGTTGTTCACTGTATCTAGGGATGCACTTGTCATCTTTTTATTCCATAAATTGAATCCTAAGAGCTTTTCTGTATCTGCTGATACCAAGCTGCAGTCTGTGACTTTTGGAGAACAATGCAGAAAATAAGAAAGTTAGTGACAGATTCGAGTCAGGGTCTTCGCTTGGATCTCTTTCACCTGCTTATGTGGCTTGATGTTAGTGCTGCTTTATAGCCCAGTATTTTTTTTTAGTGTCAGTGCATCCCTTGTAATGTATTTCTTGTTGGTAGTTAGTTTGCATCTCTTGGTCATCCCTTCCCTCCATATCAACCGTATGACCTCATATATTTCTTTAAAACATCATACATCTGTTCCCATTCCCATCATCAGCATCATCATGAGTATTGTTTTTTTTTATTCCTTTATATCCATCTTTGATGTGTCTTTGTAGGTTCAAATCATACCATATCTGTCACTCGCGGTCATCATACTGGGATAGAAATGGTGAAAAGTGTCTCTAAAATTATTCACATCGCATCTGTGTTTGCTTTGAAACAGGAAATGTGGCTGGCAATGGCCCACAAGCACCAAACAGCTATAATCATGCTGACAACAAAATGGGTAAGGCCATTTTCTGACACTTATTGGATTCTTTTCACACCAACCACATGCTCAGGCTCAGTTTACCAAGAACACTTGGGCAAATAGTCCTCTTACAATTCACAGAACAGGTTTTTGGAGAATACAAAGCATTTCTAAAAATGAGTTTATTCTTCCTGTATAATATGTCAAAACGTTTTCTATTAAATCCTTTCTTTAGTATTTTTAAACACTCAGAAATTATGGTTTATTGCATTATTTTTTACATCATCATCAACAACAAATTCCATGAAATGACCAAACAAATGATGAACTGATCCCACTAATAACTATTGCCCATATATTATGGGTGCCCTAATCAGGAATTTTTTGGGACCCATCACTGATCACTTTATTATTTGATTAGTCAGTACCAGTCACTGATTACAGGGTCCCTCTGTAGTTGCTAGTTAGTGGCACAATAAAAACACTACTGTTACGAAATAAATTTGTTGGGCTGCGCTCAGAGAATTGATTTTCTCTGCTGTCTTTCTGCAGTTTTGCCAACTTGGTAACTTTCTTGCCAGGTTTAGCAACTTTTCAGGCCTTCTTATGGACTGTTTTTCTAAAAGCAACTAGCAACAAATTTAGCTGCTAATTTCCATGATGGAAAGCAGAGAAATTTATCTTCAAATATATTATATTGTAGTTCATTCCATTTCATGCTGCTTTTGAATAATGCGGTCCACAGCTCTTTTGTTAACAGCACTCTGGTTTCTTGCTCTCCTCTTGTGCAATGTGTAGAAAGAATTAGGACTTTGCTATGGCTGCTAATATGTAAAAATCCTCCTTGAGCTTCTCTCCCTCTTTTTCACAGGATCTCTGGATGTTCCACTGATCTTATAAACATTTAAATAGTTCATTATATTTTATCCCTTCCTTTGTATAATCCTTTTTCTACTACAAATTTTAAAAAAGGATTTTTTACTACAAATATACAGTGTACTTGTACTTATTTGGGTAAAGATTTTCTCTATCTGTTGTTATATATGGCTGAAAGGAACAACTTTCCAGAAAGGAAAATTCAGTTATCATCCACTCATCCTCACACACAGATGGAAAGTCAGATGAAGTCTTTTAAGTTTAGTATTTTCAGATCTTCTTATAGACTGTATTTCTTAAAAAAAAAGTGACTTGTAAAAAGTTGTAATCGTTTAAACCATCAGGGAAAGGTGAGAAATTTGTTTACAGATATATATTATAATTTAATTCATTCCATCGCATGCTGCTGAGAGTATTGCAGCTCACAGCTCTTCTGCAGCAGCACCAGAGTTTCTCCCTCTCCTCAGTTTGTGGATGTGTGGGGCTGGCAAAGGGACAAATAATTAAAGTACATGTTTGTGACTTCTTTTTAAAGAAGTTGATCTTTAGTAGAGGGAATGGGGCACAGTGCCGCGGGCAGAGTGTACTGTTTGAGTGTAATGTTTGGTTTGGTCTTTTTGTTGGATCTGTTAAAAGCAAGAAAAATCATTTCAGCCTTCTTATAAGAAGAAATCCACTTTTTAATAATTAAATTCCAGCTGAATTAATTTCTGTTCCCTTTTCTTGCGCAGCTGGCTTGGCCCATCCTGGACCACCGGGTCGACATTTGGGCCACTACCCCTCCCTCCCCCCTGGGTACCAGAACACCTCGACCCCCCACAATGCCACCCCCCCCATGCACCCTGGGATGCAGACCGCCACGCAGCCTTATACTCAAGCACCTCAGCCATACCAGCAGGTGGGAGGACAGTCGCAGCCATGCCCTGACTGAGCAGTTTCTGCCAGCTAATGACTTTTTAGGAACCGGGCATTAGTAAAGGATGGCAGTCAGTGTTTCTCCTGACTGCACACAATTTGTAAATGTTACATTTTTATTTTGGTTGTACCTTGAAAACATAATGATCTTGGAGGAAATATACAATCCTTGTGTTTTTTTTTTTTAAATGAAGTGGTCAGATTTTGAAGAAGTGAATATCAGCAGATATCTACTGCAGTTTGAAGCATGGGTGTCCTTCCATGCCAGATGATTTGGCTGTTATAAAATTTTGGTAAATAGATCAACTGAGTAGCTTGTTGTTTTCCCCTCCCTCAGATGCCTGGTGGTCCAGGGCCAGCCCAGCTGAGCCCGTCACTGGCAGCCATGAGCCTCCAGTCCAGCACCCCAGAGGCCCTGAGAGTGGTGAACCTGCTGCAGGAGAGGAACCTGCTTCCACCGAATCCGATCCCTGCTCCGACACCCTGCCTCCCACAGGACTTGCAAAAGCTCAATTGCAACCCAGAGTAAGCCAAAGTGAACCAACAAAAACTGCATGTCTGTGTGTTATTAGTCATAGGGTTATTATTAACCTTTAAAACTGATATAACGTTGATGTTCAGTATTTACACTTTCTGTTTAAGCTATGCTCAGTGTTATTTTTTTAAAGATAGGTCTTTAGTGCACCCTAATTGCACTGATACTGTACCTGTGCGTGTAACACTGGTAACAACATGATCTCTGCACGCAGTTCAGATGTGCAAATCTTCTGTGTTTGTGTGTCTCTGCAGGGTTTTTCGTAGTACATTAACCAGCATCCCTCAGACCCAGTCTCTGCTCAACAAAGCCAAGATGCCACTGGGCTTGCTGCTCCACCCCTTCAAAGACCTCTCGGTAACACCAAAGTTCAATATTTGATATGCACACACTTCAGGCAGTACATTTACATAAGGGATGTTCATACAACTAATTTCTTTGAAGTTTAAATGGAGTTTAACTCGACTCGACTAATGTAAACCCACTGAAACAGAAAAGGAGTCTGTCAACAGATTCATCACATTTGGTCTGAATTAGGGCCCAACTGATATGGGATTTTTTGGGACCGATGTCGATATCAATAATTGGGAATAAGAAAATCCTGATATCTGCTACATATATATTGGCCTATATTGTACATACAGTATATCCACTGAATGTGGTTATCAAGTAGTTATGACAAAGACATGTAATGGAGGCAGGATGCTTTACATCTTAAACTTCATTTTAAACTTCAGTGCACTGAAGCGTAAACACTTAACTTTTTAGTTATTAAATGAAGAGTCGCAAACTACGTAATTACACCATTTTAAATTGTTAGTCCAAGCATTTTTTTCAACCTCAGAAACAATTTTAATATCGATGGATATTGTTGAACCATATGTCGATAGTGATATATCTGTGACGGACCAATATCGGCTGATAATATTGGCCAACCAATTGGGCGCTAATCTAAATTGCTAAACTGGTGACAAAAATTTAGGCTTCCCACCTTGAAACTATGATGATTGTATAGATCCTCTGCCTAGATCTCCTATCAGACTGAACATTTGTGAAGCATTTAAGTTTGCAGGAACATCCTTTTTTTTCCTTTAAAAAAAAAAAAAAAAGATTTCTTAAAAGTCTTCACTACATATATTATGAGTCTGGATGGACAGACATGGCTGTTAACTGCAATTTTTCTGCTTTACAGAGTTATAGAAGTGCAAGGTGGTAATACTAGTTCTCAGAATATAGGATTTGACTGACATCCCCCCGGCAAAATATGCCGGAACGAATTTGTGTCTGTTCCTGTGTTAACAGAGGACTCAGACGATGGAGATGTTGCTCAGTTTGGACAGTGTCAAGAAAGTCTTAATTTAAGTGCCAGTTACAACTTGCAGCAACAAGAAAATGAGTTTGCCTCGAGGCAGTTTTCACTTAGGGGCTGGTTTTGTTCCATTGTTTTGCAGCAACTCCCTGTAGTGACTTCCAGCACCATCGTCAGGTGTCGATCCTGCAGAACCTACATCAACCCCTTCGTCTCTTTCCTGGACCAGAGGAGGTGGAAGTGCAACTTGTGCTATCGGGTCAATGATGGTAAGGAAGTGGAGAGGAGTGATGGCAGACCTTCTGTCAGTAAGCATATAGGAGACAATTGACAAGTGATCAAAACAAACACAGTTCAGCAACAAAATACACTGTGTTCCCATTGAGTGAAAATGGGAAAAATGATGAGGGGAAAATATTCAAGGAGCTGGTTGTGGTGATGCAAAATATTCAATTTTGATAAGCACTTTAAAATAAAAACACTCAAAAAAACTTCTGGGGACAGTATTGACAACTGATACCCAAATGCTAACATTAATGTCGCCTCATGGGGGTATAGCAGCATTAGACAGGATGTCTTTGGCTACAATCATGAAGCACTGACATTGAGTTATTTTTGTTAGCTTGGTTTTAAAATAGACACACAAAGAAAATAGAAGCCGACAGATATTGGCCTATCCCAGATATGACAGTGTCAGAGAATTTTTTAAGTGATATGTACCGATATTAAAAATGTTTGTTAAGGCCACAAAAAATTCTTGGACGATTGATTTAAAATGGTGTAGTTTGTCCAGCAGACGAGGGTTAATAACTAATTATTAAAGTGTTTACTGTTCAGTGTACTGATGTTTGGGATAAATTTTGTTAAAATGTCAGATGTCCTGCCTCCATTACATATCTTGGTTACACATATTTGATAACCACTATTAGCCGATATCATATATGTAATGTCACATGATATACTGTATTGGATATTGAAATTTTCATGCTCCTAATACTGGAAGCAGCACGGGCCCCAAAAATCTTTACGGGTCAGGACCTAAAAGAAAGTTTATTTAATACTTTAACCTCACTAGATGTTGTTTGTGTGTGTGTGTGTGTGTGTGTGTGTGTGTTTTTGTCTGTTTATATGTAGTTCCAGAAGAGTTTATGTACAACCCAGTCAGCAGATCATATGGAGAGCCACACAAAAGACCTGAGGTCCAGAACGCCACCATTGAATTCATTGCACCTTCAGAATACATGGTAGGCTTCAACAGCTCTAATGACGTTGGTTTTATTAAGGAACAGAAAAGTGATGTGTGCCTGGGCTAGCCTGGAAAAGTAATGATGCCAAGGCCTTTTTTCCCTGTGAAAACTAAATTACACAGTTACCCACTGAATTACATGTACATAATTGTTTCATGTGTACAAATTGTACTGATGGTTTTGTTGAACTTGTATTGACAGCTGAGGCCACCACAGCCTGCTGTTTACCTCTTCGTTCTTGACGTGTCCCACAATGCAGTTGAGACAGGCTACCTGAATGTGTTCTGTCAGTCACTGCTGGACAACATCAGCGCGTATGTACAACATTACATTTCAAATTTTCAAAAAATGTTGACGGCAGTGCTTTTTTGTAATTATTATTGTGGTTTGACTGTGAAGAAAACCATTTAGGTTTAAATATATTTGTGTGTGTCTGCATCCAAGGCTTCCTGGGGACTCACGAACAAAAGTTGGATTCATCACCTTCGACAGCACCATCCACTTCTACAACCTCCAGGAGGGACTTTCACAGCCTCAGATGCTCATCGTGTCTGACATAGAAGGTGAGACGCAGCTGACAGCAAAGGTCACGTGCTCATTATGAGCTCTGTGCCAATGCACTGCAGAGAGCTAGAATGGAAAAATATATAAGACATCACAGTTGACCTGGGTCAGTAAACATGAGGTGGACTGTCCACACTCTAGATGAAGCTTCTGTAAAATTTCTCAAAATGCAGCTTGATCTAAATTTCTCTGCTCTGCAAACGGTAGCTCTGTTTTTATGTTCTTTAAATGAATTACTTAATGGCCCTAATAAAGAGTCTCATCACTATTTTTTTTATCAGTGTGTGTATGCCTGTTATACTTGTTCACATGATACCCTCTTGTGCTTCACAGATATCTTTTTACCAACACCAGACAGCCTTCTAGTAAACCTCAATGAATGCAAAGAGGTAAGAGATTTTACTTGGATTCAATCTTTGTTGTGAACTGCAGCATGAATTTAAAGATAAGGTTTCATTTGTTTTCATTACTAAACACTATGCAGGAATCACCAGTATTAACTACGATATATTTAAACCTTATGTCCACACCGCAGAGGGAGAGGAAACTTAAATCACCCTGACTGTGACCTCCTTACAGATGGGAGGACGATGAAACGAGAAAACAAGTTTCCCCTCAGGGATCAGGAATGCAGCCCAAAAATAAGACTCTCTCCCTGTGTTTGTTTTTTAGCTTGTGCAGGATCTGCTGAAAAGCCTGCCAACTTTATTTGAAAAAACCATGGAGACCCAGTCTGCCCTGGGTTCAGCTCTGCAAGCGGCCTTCAAGCTGCTGATGCCCACCGGAGGGCGCATGTCTGTCTTTCAGACCCAGCTGCCAAACCTTGGTGTGGGGGCACTGCAGTCCAGAGAAGACCCTAACCAACGGGCATCTGCCAAGGTAAGAGCTCTGTGTAAGGCATCCATGTAGGATTAGGAAGGTAGGATTAAAACGCTGTGGACCCTATAGAAGCATTATGTTCCTCAAAAACACCAGCTGTTGCAGTACTGTTTTAAAATAGAATTATAAACCCTGACAAAGCTCACAATAGTAGTGGAAGTATCATACCACTTGTTTTTGTTGGGTCAAAATTCTCTATGCGTTGCACCGAGCAAAATATTTTCCAAATTAAGAAGAAGAAAAAAAATATGTTTGTTTTTTTTTTTCACCTTGGTTGTTTTTTTTTTTAGAATTAACTTTCATAGAAAAAAACCTTGCAAACGGTCACAAATCTGCTACTCTAAAAACAAGATGTCAAACAACAGCTCAAGAAGTGTTCTCTAAATTTGAAGATGCAATTTGTCAAAGACAAGATGATGATCAGTTGCTCTAATGCAACAAGAAAAAATCCATTTTGGGTTTTATCTATGGCAGGTTAATCATTAGGCATCACTCTCTTACTGACAACTGAGGACTATATCGGACAATAAAAGTCTGAATTCTCAAGGAAGTGAAGGAATAACAGAGTTTTGCTCATCAGTCGCAGTACAAAGAATTCAGGGTTATTGTTCTTTTCACCTTCTAAAGAAACTAAAGCCAGATTTTTAA
>JAQFJB010000006.1:19919781-19933547 GCA_029874875.1 Naso minor
GATTGTAATTTGAAAGTCTATGACGAAAAAGGAAAGAGACATTTTATCAAGTTTTTATTTAATGAAGTAGATTTCGTCCCGTCTTTTTTCGTCAACAAAAAAATGCGTGTTAATTTCGTCACAGTCAGTGTTTAAGGGTATTGATTTCGTCTCGTTTTCGTCATGAAAAAACCCGTCATTGACGAATATATTTCGTCTAGTCTCGTCTGACGAAATTAACACCGGTTTGTTGCTGTCAGTCCAGATTGATTTATTTTGGTTCCCCATCTCTCTGCAGGTCTCTCCATCCACACGTTCCATGGAAACTTCTTTGTGCGCTCCACGGATCTGTTGTCCCTTCCCAACGTGAACCCAGACGCCGGCTTTGCGGTTCAGATGTCCATTGATGAAAATCTGGACGACATGCAGGTCGTCTCTTTCCAGGCCGCGCTGCTTTACACGTCCAGCAAAGGTACACACACAAACACACACACAGCTAAATACACTGTGAGAAAGTACTTAAGCTGTGTCTCTTTTGTTTAAATGGTGTGCGTTTTCCCTCGTAGGAGAAAGAAGGATCCGTGTCCACACTTTGTGTCTCCCTGTCGTCAATTCTCTGTCAGACGTCTTTGCTGGGGCTGATGTTCAGGCCATCACTGGACTGTTGGCTTGCATGGGTACGTTCAACACCATCTAACACCGACATGATGATCCCCTCCAGACGCACTTTAGAGCAACAATACGTAACTTTGACCGCAACTCGCGGGTTCGGAAAACGAAAATTGACATTGCTCATTAATATGTCGCACAAAACAATAATTTTCGTAAAACTGGGTCATATTTTATGGAGAAAATGTCCTCTGGTTTTCCCTCTGATGTCTTAGGACTGCTCTGCCTCAACTCTGTGATTCACGGAGGTTCCTGAAAGCAACATATAGGCTGCCTGCAGACTGCAGCCTACATATTGTTGAGGACACACAGATAGACAGACAGACAGACAGCAGTCTGACGCAAGTGTTCTGATGCCCACCTATTGTTTTGAATGACCAAACATGCAGTAAAAGCATCATGACGCGTTCAAATGATGGACTTACAAGTGTTTTTTCTTACTTTGTATTTAAGGTTACAAGTTACAGCTGTTTCCATCCCTGTGTGCAGTCCTTATCTATTATTTATTGAGTTAATCCAGTGATCACTTCCTCAGTATTTAATTACTCACACGAAGAAAAGGAGAGAGAGAAGCATCAGTGTGGTGTGTGTGTGTGTGCGTGTGTGTGTGTGTGAGAGAGAGAGATAAAGTTGGGATTCTGTAAATCGCAACTCAGAAATTGCTCTTCATTGTCACACTGAACAGTCTTTTGATTGGCTGGATGTTGAAGTACAGAGTTTTCATCCACTTCAGTGTTAGTAGCACTGACAGATGGAGATGAGTGGTGACAGCTGTAGTTACCTAGCAACCGTCGCATGCTGAGCAGACCGATCTGTCCGAGCTCATCTCCCATCTTACAGAACAGACGCTGATATCTTGCTTGCCTCAAAACATGCCACAGTCACTCTCCCACTCTGGTTTGTGCCTTATTTCGACTTAAAGCCTGCAGTTGTTTGAAATATCTTATTAATGTACACAATAATAGAAGTCTTATTGTTTAATTGAAATAAATAAAAACAACTGAGATCATACCATATTAATACAATAGCAGACTATTTTTTCCTTGCGGGGCGGAGGGGTTGGGATTCATACAACCATATTTTGCAATCCCCTTTATAACCCTTTGCCTGTTTAGAGTCCCCTTATTCTCACAAGTTAATACAAAAGGCAGAATTAAAGTCATTATATGTACAATTTGTATATGATAATCCAGCTGTAGCATCTCTTAAATTATTCTGATGGTCCTCATTTTTGTTTCTAGAAAAAATAGTCAAAAACCTGTGAAAACTGGTGATCTGTTTTTATCTCGGCCAGTTTTAGCAATATGTGATTGGGCTGCCAAAGTCAGATATTTTGAACATGTAGTGGCTCAAGAGGATGAGATTCTATCGCCTCCTAAATACCGCAAATGTGTCCCTCTCTCCAGCTGTGGATCGCTCGGTGACGGCCAGCCTGAGTGATGCCAGAGATGCGATGACCAACGCCGCCATTGACTCGCTGGCGTCATACCGGCAGTCTGTGTTGACCATCCAGCAGCCCGGCCTGCTGTCCCCCGCCTGCCTCCGACTCTTCCCCCTCTTCATCCTTGCCCTGCTCAAACAGGTGCACTGAAGAATGTGTTTTTTCTCCCCAAATCTTGTGTTGCAAACCTCACTATCAAGCCTTTGCTGATCCAGGTTCATGTGTTTGTGTGTGCACCCTGCAGAAAGCCTTCAGGACGGGCACCAGCACCAGGCTGGATGACCGGGTGTTTGCCATGTGTCAGCTGAAGTACCAGCCACTGGCTTACGCCATGCTGATGATCCACCCCTCTCTGTACCGTGTCGATGATCTGACCGATGAGGTGAGGAAGATAAAAGTCTCCCTCAGCACCTTCACATCTCAGCCAGAGGAGGGAAATTTCTCAAAGTAGTGATTATGGATTTAGTTTCAGAAGACGCAAAAGAGACATGATTTATATTTTTTATGTTTAAGCTCACTGACATGTGGACAAACTTTGTTTCAGTAGGGAGGTTGAGTTGTAGTCTTGGTGTTTTCTTTTTGGCAGTCAACTAAACTGGAACAATTGTCCCAATATTTTCTGCAGATACATGAAAAGTCTCCCTGTTATTGAGCTATCTTTCCTTTGCCTTTTGTTTTGTACATCCTCAGGGAGCTTTGAACATCAACGAGCGGACCATCCCTCAGCCCAGGCTGCAGCAGCTGTCTGTGGAGAAGCTCAGCAGGGAGGCAGCTTTCCTCATGGATGCTGGAACGGTACATTGCTTTAAGCACTCGTATCAAGCCAACAGAAATACAAAGCTGGTGTCTGATATCTGGCAGAAATTCTAGGGAAATTGTTGAATTGTCTTATTTAACGATTTGCTACAATTCCTGTATCAGTAAGGCTACTTTGTGACGAAGCCTTACTGACGCACCATGACATTAAGCTTTCTGCAACACAGTGGAAAAGACTTATCGCAGTTTTCCAGTGTAGCTTGCCTCCACATAAGCTTTAGTCTTTATTTCTGTAATATTTTAGGCTCTCCGTGATGAGTTAAATTGCCAAATGTCTGCAGTGATTGCTCTCAATGCTACAATACTTACTATTTATTTGTGATTGTGTGAAATGAATGCCTTATTCTGTTCCACAAGGTGATATATCTGTGGATCGGACGTAACTGCAACCCCAACTTCCTTACACAAGTCCTGGGAGTTCCCAACTACGCTTCTGTGCCTGATAACCTGGTAAGAAGCCTTATGTTGCTGCATAAAAGCCCTTTCTCATGCTGCACAAGGATTTTCTAACAAGTTGTCTTGAGGATGGCATAAAAATCACATCTGTAAACTCACGTACATTTCAGCCACACTTTCGATCAGTGCATCCCTCCTCCTGATGATAAAAACTGAACTGTTGCTCTCTCCTCTCTCAGTATATGCTTCCAGAGCTGGACACTGCCGAGTCACAGAGAACCAGAGCTTTCATTGGCTGGCTGAGGGATCAGAGGCCGTTCTTCCCCATCCTGCATATCATCAGGTGGGCAAAAAGTGTTAAACAGGATAATACGGATATTGGATGTAAATAATTGATTTGCCCTGCAGTGTCAATCAAAATACAGGAAGTCAGGATGGGTAACTTTCAGTCTGAAGTGTGAATTCAGCCAATGTGGTAGCCCACGGATCTTTGCATGATCTGTTTTAAATTAAGATATGTTAAAATTAAATTACAAGTTTCTTTATTGATGTTTTTTGTTGGTCCAGCCCCTGCCTTACATGTTCTGTGGATGTGCATGACAACTTTTCTGTGTTTCTGTTGCTAAATTAAGCCACACCTGATAGTAACCTTCATTACAGAGAGTAAATAATCCAGGACCTAGAGAGTAAAGAAATAAAAACTATAGAGCTGCAGCAATTAATCGATTAATTGATCAATAGAAAATTAGTCACCAACTATTTTGATAATCGATTAATTGTTTCAGTCATTTTTCACATAAAAAAATGAAAGAATTGCTGGTTCAGCCTCTTAAATATGAGAATTTGCTGCTTCTGCGTGTCATTAATAGAAAATAAGGAATCTTTATGTTTCGGGCTGTTATTTGGACAAAAGAGGCAATTTGAAGACGTCAGATTGGGCTCTGGGAAATTAAGATGAGCATTTTTAGCACGTTTTTGACTTTTCATGGAATAAATGATTAATCGTAAAAATAATCAGCAGATAAACCGATAGCTAAGATAATAGTTACAGCCCTAGAAAACTAGCCAAGAGCTGCACTGACTAACCCTGGTGAACCCTGCTGGCCGACTACAATCTTAAATTTTGGTTTAACTTCTCCTGACCTTGACCTAGAAAATCTCAAACATGAGAAGCACTGAGGTTATTTATAAGGTTTGTTTAATTGTAATTTGTGGGTAATTAGTGAGATGGAATCCGAACAAAGAAAAGAGTCGCAGCAGGTCAGTTGATTTAACAAGGCAAAAAATTCAGTTAATTTTGAAAATCAGACATTTTCAATCCAAAGATCTTCATAGTAGAACAAAACTGTTGATTTTCCTTCTTCAGCTCTTTGAAATAAATGAAAGCACTGCTGAGCAGCTTCAACTGATGGTTTTATTTGTCTCTCAGGGACGAGAGCCAGCGGAAAGTGAGCTTTATGCAGAACATGATCGAGGACCGCACAGAGTCGGCCCTGTCCTACTACGAGTTCCTGCTTCACCTCCAGCAGCAAATCTCCAAATAATCATCAGTGTGGGACTGTGGAGGCGAGGGAACGCTGAAGTGAGGATGTGCATCTGGGTGTGTGTGTGTATGTTTGTGTGTATGTGTGTGTGTGTGTGTGTGTGTGTGTTTGAAAGCAGTGGGAGGCAGGCTCAAGAAGTCTCCACCTGTGTTGCACCGTCTCTCTGAGGAAAAGCTCCTGAGCTGAACTGAAGTGAAGCGTCACTCAAATCAAGCCATGTGACGGACAGCGTGAGGACAGGAAGTGACTTTGAATCAATTCTGATGCTTATTTGGCACTTTTACCCAGATAAAGCAATGCATTGGAAGAAAAAAAGGCAAAAAATTCAAGATGATGATGATGATGATGATGATTATATATGTCAATGATCGAATGAGTCAGTGTTTATTCTTATAGAACAATTCTATCTTACTGAGGTATCGCTCGGAAACAGTCCAGGCAAATGGATGTGTGAAGTGTTTTTTGTTCGAAAAGCACAGTCGTCTTTACTAAAACACGTCAAATGTATGTATGTATGTAAGTATGTATGCTTAAGAGTAGAACTATGAGGATGTTTAGTATGTTTTCGCTCAAAGACTGTTATTGGGTGTCACCAGGAGTGTTTGCATTCAGAACACCTGAGCTCTAACAACACTCTAACATTGTACCCGAAGGACAGAACGTGTGCTTTTTACTTCTCAGTCATTATACTCGTGTGTTGAACAAATCCGTAGAGTCTGTCGCAAAAGGCGGAAACGTTAAAGGTGTTTTGGCGGCAGATCGAACTCGCCGTCACTGCTGTTTCGAATGTCTCGGCGGTGGAAAGTTGTTTTTGTTGGTCTGATCTGTCCTTCAAACTCTCTTGTGTCATCTTTTGTCCCTGGACGTCCAGAACACCTCTGACGACATCGCTGTTCTGTTTATTTCTTCTTTTTTTCTGATAATCTAATAATTTATGAGACTCCCAATCTGATTAAATTCTATAATTGCCTTGTATGGGAACTCACTTTTTATTATTAAACCTCTGTTCAAATACAGACTCTATATATGAAATATTTTAATATAATAGGATATGGGGATTTCTTTAACACAGACATAACAAAGCCATTGTGATCTTTTAGTCATGCTTATTGATATTTGTATATTGAAAAGACTGCATTATATAAAGGTGAAGAAATGCTGATGATTTTAGTATAAACATTAAGGTGAAATGACGCTAAGAGAATAAAATGTTTGGGACTTTTTAAGTGTAGTTCTGTGTTTTGATGGGTAAACAGTGTTAATTCAATGAAAATGAAGACAACAAAACAGCAAATGGACCAATATAGTCACTTTCTCTCCTGACTGAGAGTAAATTGACAGTTTTTGATTTGGTCTGATTTCATACAGTTTGTAATCTATGTATTATACAAACAATAATGTATTTAGGAACAGACATGTTTTGGTCTTCATGCACAGAATTGTCTATCATTAAAAAAAAAAAAGATGAAAATAAAAATAGCCTGTTTGTACAGAGTGAGTTTCAGAGGTGTGGATTTTCAAAAGCAAAACCTCTTGAATCAGACAACTGTTAATCTGTTAGATTACCTTGATTTGGGCAAAGGTGCACACAGTAAATTCAGGACTTGACCCGAGGGTGAACTTTAATTTTTAAAATGATGGCTTTGTCCCACCTCTGATAGATTGGGAACCACAGCAGTGATTGGAGCAATCAGTATTTTTCCCACCCCTTCAGTGCAGGCAAAACATGGGTAAATTTGAAGAAAAGTTATAGTTTATTACTGACACTTCATTTTATATAACATGGCAGTTTTACAATTTTTAAATGTTAAAAATTCCAAATATCTTATAAATCTCTTCCTGCAGCTGTGCAGAGTTGTCACAGAGCATGACATATTTACCAAGCTTATCAGTACACTGTTTTACGTCCATTGCTCTCTCAACTTAAATCTGGCATCTGTGCTGTTCTCTTTTTTTTTCTGTAGCTCATATCATGTTTAATGAAGAAGCCCTGTTCATGTTTTAATTCAGGCTTTGTCAGATGTGAACTGGGACTCCATTTTCTACCCCAGCATGAATAGCCTCTGCACTTAATTTTATTTTTATCCATAACTGAACTTGATTTTTATTGAATGAGCGACTTCAGAACTGGACCTAAAGCTGCTGCAGACAAAACACAGGTTTAAAACACCCAGTGCCGTTAAACAGATTTGCAACTGCAGGTTTTGTGTGTTGTTATTGTGTAATGTTATTACTACTGGAGCAAGAAATAAGAGGATCAAACCTCTCTTATGCTTGCTTTTTAGAATTTAAATTGATAAAGCCAAAACTAGACAATGAGAATCATTTAGCATTCCTGGTTCTAATCCGAGGAACAGTGAGAGGGACAGTCTGATCCTTGACAAGGTCCAGGTCCCTTTCTGTTTAAAAACCTTAAATAGTTCTTTATAAAGCTTTAGCCTCATAAATCTCACGTATCCGAGTTCTGCTCTTAAATTTAGGTATAACTTGAGGTCAACATGAGCCATGACCATTTCTGCACCAAACTGCATGTTGATCTGATAGAGGCTGCAGAAAAGCTGTTTGCAACTATTTTGATGTTTCAGTTCTGTTTAAGTATTTTTTAGATGAAAGATGCCTCTGTTTTGGGTTTAATTGTCCTCTGCATAAACGATTAAGCTTTTGGGCTACAAAACGCTGGTGGACATGTTTTGTAATTTTTAAAATGATATGAACCATCATCTATTATGTAGCAATCGGTAGATTAATCTTCATTAATTACATATAAGCTACAGTAGTTCAGCTGTAATTTTCCTTTTATACAATCCCAATCACCGGCCTCGGCTGGTGTGGATTCACAGAAACATGAAGCCGCACCTCTTTATAATAGGCTCAGAATTTCCTGCAAGTCAGCGTTGAGGGCTGACTCGCCCCATCACCGCGTGACGTCATCACTGTGCGTCCACTCTTCAGGCAGCGCTCCGTCATGTTTACCGTTTAATTCAGTGAGCTGAGGCTTTTGTGCTGTCACCAGTGAGCTGTTTTTTTTTAATGTGTGGTAAATTTGCATCGTAGTTCACGCTAATTTATTTCAGCATGGAGTCCGGAGAGGCGAGCGAGGAGAAGACGGGCGCTCTGTCTGCGGCGCAGAGGAGAGCAGAGATCCGGAGGAGGAAACTGCTCATGAATTCAGAGGACAGGATGAACAGAATCGTGGGCTACGCAAAAAACGAGTCTGAAAACAACGGTATGCTGTCAGAAGTGATCCAGTTTACATTTCCGTGCTCTTGTTGTTAAGTCAAGTCAGTTCTGTTAATACGTCCTCATTATCACAAATCACACATTGGCCTCAAGGGGCTTCACAAATCGTTCAAATTACGAAACGCCTCCCTCAGATCATCAGTTCGGATTAGAAAAATCTCACAAAAAGGAATTTTCACGGGTAGAAAGATTGAAACCAGAGGAAGCAGCGGAGGAGGGCTACCGAACTAATAAACTAATAAACTAAAACTGTAAAATTACACAGTGGAAAATAGGAGGAGTAAAATGTAGATGAACCTACATGAAGAACGTGGATCTTCACGGACCATATATAATGTGACGTCATGATGCATGTAGTCAACATTAGCGCCCGCGCAAGATATCGTTTGCAGATATTATTGGCTGATGATTTTTTGCCTCATTTTAATTACCATAATACCCAACATATCGTAATATCGAGATAATATCGTATCATGACTTAAGTATCGCGATAGTATCATATTGTGTGGCCTCTGGTGCTTCCCTCCTAGTGTTTGCCTGGCTGCAGGTATCAGCGTCATGATGTTAATGACTTTCACCTCCTTTGATCCATTTCCCTTCGTTCTGAAGGATCAAACGTAAATGTGCTAAAGTTTCGGCCATGTTAGCGTCGGTGAGGCGTAGTTCGCTGAAGATCTCACAAAAAGCGTTTTTCGCTGCAGGTGGACGACAAACTTTGTCGTTCTTGACTTGAATAGAAATCTTTTAAATTGCCAACCATCATGTGTGTAATTCGCAGTACAAGACAAACAGGGCTAGAAAATTATTTCCTTTTTGCCATAAAAACCGCATTCTTCTTTTTTTTTTTCCCCAAATGAAGTCCCATGGACCGGAAGTAGAAGGGCGGGGCTTAGACACTCCATATGGGTATTAGGGTATATGTTGGCCGATTAAAAAATGGTGTAGTTTCGAGTCTGTGCAGCAGAGGGCGGTAAATAATGAGTGTAATGTTAACTGTTCAGCGCACTGTTTGGAATAAATTTAGTTCAAATCTAAGGTATCCTGCCTCCATTAAACGTCTTTGCAATCAGTATTTGATAACCACGTTTAACTGATATTAGACATATAAAAAGATGAAGATATTCAGGGTACAGTGGTGTGTAACAGAAAAAGAACACTGTCACATTTGCAGAGATCCTTGGTAAATACTTTTAATTTAAAATACATTAGACTAATTGTTTAGGCACTAGTTGAGTCTGTTGTCACGGTTGTTGCCTCACACCTGCAGCTGGAGCATCCCGGCGTCCCACAGAGCCTCACTTCCACCTCGAGCTCGACAGGACGGACCCGTGGTCCTCGGCCTCGTCTTCCCCGAGACCATCTCCCTTCCTGCCAGAGACTTCAGGTCTCGGCAGCCGCTCCCACAGCGCCACCCCTGAGAGGAGGGGCTCGCCCCTGCCAGGCATCAGCGAGCAACACTTAAGCTCTTTTGAGGACGACATGGGAGGGATGCGACAGAGGCCGAAAGGTGAGCGCGTATCGGACGACCCCAGCAGCTCCCCGCGCCGAGGTCTCCAGAACTACCTGTCCCGTTTTGACGATGCCATGAAACTGCGGGGTCAGCTGGCCAATGAGAAGCCGGTCCAGGACGGAGGGTCTGACTCAGAGGACTTTGATCCCTTCAGAATCTTCAGGCTCATCGGCAGCGTCCTCCTCGCCGTGTTTGTCAGGGTTTTTGTCTGCAAGTATCTGGTGAGGGTGTGAGGTCGGCTCATTGCTGCTCTTACATGTTAACTGAAGGTCATTCACAAGGTTTAGTGACGCTGTGTGACAAACATTATCAATGATATTATTAAACCTTGATTTGACTCTCATATGTTTTCATTCCAGTCAATATTTGCTCCATTTTTGACCCTTGAACTGGCCTACATGGGGTTGTCCAAATACTTTCCAAAGGTGAGTTTGCACTAGTAGATGTTTTATGATCCCTTCCCAGCTCTTATAAACCCAAATTTAATACGAATACAAACTATAATTTGGATGCAGATTTTTGTATTTTAGCCATGATTTCAAAGAATTTCAAAGATCAGTGTGAGAAACACACTGAGGTGTCAGTCACTACGTTTACATGGACACCAATATTTCAATATTAACCCGATTAAGACAACACTCTGAATACGACACTGCCACGTAAACAGCATTTTCTGATGATTACCTTACTTTGAATAAGTTATAGTTGGAGTAAGCAATAATTGAATTAAGACGTGAAGTATTCCAGTTTTAGTCGCATTATTGTACACATGTATACACCTTAATCGAACTATGCCATCCTTGCTTTGAGTTTTTGCAGTATTTTGCGACAGTGATGTGTAGTTAAACTGGTTGATGATGCGTACTTGAGCTTCCGGCAGCCAGTTTACAGCTAGCTTCAGAAGAAAAGATGATTGACAGCACCGTTAAAAAGAAGTCCCAACATTTCAAGGGTGAGGCAGAAACTAACGCCTTGTTAGATATTTTGAGAAAAATGGATATCATGACGTTTTTGGAAAAGTAAATTGCAATTATTTTGGCCACAATGATTGTGACGTGAAATTTTTTTTGGTCCCCTAGTCTCTATGCTGAGCATGAAGCTGGAGCTAGCGGGTTATTATCTTAGCGTAGCATGAAGTCTAGAAGCATGGGACTCGGCCAGCCTGGCTCTGCCCAGTGTTTAAAAATAAACCAAACCTTTAAAATGACTTCCTGGTGTCTTTTCTCTAATGTGACATTCCCAGGCAACCAGCGGAGACTCTATAAAGTCACCAACTCTGCTAAGAAATAGTTCTAAAACTCCTGCTGAAACCAGAATTCTTTGTTTTATATGTTGTTCATCTCACAGATTAACAGAGTGAGATATAACATGTTAGCTTAGCTTTTGAGGTTAGCTGCAAAAGAGTAAATACACTGGATAAATGAATAATGAGAAAATAATCAATAGTTGCAGCCTTGCATCATAGTTTTTCTCCACTTCCTCCAGGTAGAGAAGAAGGCCCAGACCACTGTGCTGACCGCTGCCCTGTTGCTGTCCGGCATCCCCGCTGAGGTCATCAACCGCTCCATGGACACGTACAGGCGGATGGGCGACGTCTTTGCTGACCTGTGCGTTTACTTCTTCACCTTCATCCTCTCCCACGAGATCCTGCAGCTCATTGGTTCAGAGACTCCTTGATGGCCCGGGAGGATCTCAGTAACCCCGCCCCTCCCCTCCCAGTGTCTCCTCCCTGTGTCTCCCATAGCAACAAGGCATGGTTATTTATGTTGGCTGATGTGGGTTTATTGTCAGCAGTCTGGAAATGAATCTTCACGGCCGTTTCATCAGGATCACACACGAGCTGAGCGAGTGCTCGGCAGCAGAGTCCAGTGTTTGTTTTAGTTCTTCAAGCCATTTCTGCTCCAGATTGAAGCTGAGAAACAGAAAGACATTTTGTGTTTGTTTGTTTGTTTGTTTGCAGATGGTACAGTGGCATTCATTGTGCTTAGGGATATTTATTTGTCTGGTCTGGCACAAAAATTGCTAAATGTCATATTCAAGTGTGGACAACAGTACAATTCATCATCAGTCTGCAGCCACAGACTCCATTTAGCTTCTGAATGGAAAACACTGCTGCCCCCTAGAGGGCTGGAGGATGTTTGTAGAACTGATATCACATCATTCATGTAAAATTTCCAGTACTGATGTCTATCACAGTGTGGCTTATGTATGTCAAATCACACAAAATAAGCAAACTGCTGTTTAATGCAAGTACTGTGCATCTCTGGTTGAACATTTCCAGTGTGTTGCACCTGCAGCCACACCCAACAGTGATGTCACCTGGAATACACTATTACATCACTGTAGCAAGGTGACAAGTTAGACCAATAGAGGGCAGCAAAAATAGGATTTTCTCACACCGTTAAGTCATTCTTCAAAAACTCAAATAGTTGGCCTGGAATTACTAAAGGTTCACTGTGCAGGATTTTTCCTAAAAACAATGTAGAATTTACAGACTTGTGCAAAAATAACTCCTCTCAATGATCGCCTATGATTCACTACGTGTGTGGAACAGTGTGTGTCCACATGGCCTTCGAAAGGAGTGTTTACAAAGAGGAAGTGACAGATACTACATAGTGTACATTTTGGTTTAAAATTAAATGACGTAATGTTTGCTTAACAGCGGCCACTGTGGCCATATACAGCAACTACAGGATAATCGTAAATGCTAAACAACAGCTGAGGTTAGAGATGAGTCATAAGTTTGTAGAACTGACTCAATAATTTGTGTCACCGTAACATTATCCACCAAAAGCTGCTGGTCTTACAAAAACACAAAGACTGTAGCTGCAAATCCTCCCGCAGTGTGTTGAAATGAGCAACGCTGCGTTAACAGGTAATGAAATCGTCTTGTCATTATTTAAAAATAATTGCTTTTTATTCTTTAAAAGTTGAACAGCCCAGCTTTAAGTGAATTGTTTTGTGAAAATAAAACACATTCTTTTTAGATTGCTATGACATGATTTACTAAAAACTAATAAATTAAGAAATTTTCCCCCTAAATCCTGTTAAATCGTAATACTCTCCTTAGATGGTGCGTAAGATATGCTGATGTCACATTCTCAACTCTGATAAACTGCAAAGCAAAACTTATTCAGTTCAGAAATTATTCTGCTTTCTTTTTTTTGTGAATTTTGTGATTAACCTCAGAGATGTTGCTTTTTGTATTTACGCCTGGCCTTGTCCTCTCTTCCTGCATGCATCAGCTGGTAAGAAAAGTGGAGTCAATGTTTCTTCCAACATGGCTGCACGATCACCAGAAAGCAGTCTGTTGAGAACAATAAAGTTGTTCCGATACCGATACCAGTATCGGAAAATACTGCCGAAAATGCTGGTATCGGTATCAGCAAGTATGTTAGTCTGTGCACCAATCAGATACCATGTAATTAATTAGCCTCAAAACGGTACCTAGCTACTGTCTAATTAGCTTAGGAAGCTCTGACTGATGTTACATACCTAAAATCAGTTCTTCTTTGCAGCTCTTAAACAGCACTCAGGAAGTTGTGCAGTGCTGCCGCTGGCAACTACTATTTTTAAGAGCGTTGAAGAAGACTACCGAGCCGACAGAGCAAGCAAAATGTCTGCATTTGCAGTATTTTACACTGGAAAGTCAAAGGAGATGTGTATGGGAATTGATTTTTATCTGCTGGTATCGGATCGGTACTCGGTATTGGCCAAAATGCAGGTTTGAGTATCGGAACATTTCTAGATAACAAGAAGTTAAATCCAGTCAGCGCAGCAGCCAGGATTCATTTTAAACAACTGTGTGAACCTTTTCAATCCATCAGAACCCATCAGTATGAGTATTTAAGATGATATAGAGAACATTTTGTTGCCTTGCTGAATCCTTCATCCACCAACTGAAAAACTTTTTGTTGATCGAGCAACAGTTGTCGGTTTCTGATGATTTTAATTCGTGTTTTGACAAACCTGAGCTCCCCTTAAGTCTGTTGTTAAAGGGGTTTGTTTTGTGACAAATGTCCTCAAAAGCAAAAGTGCTTTAAGTTCTATTTTCTGTTGTGATCTGTCATCCGGAAGGGTCCATCAGTGTTATGAATATTTTGTCTTTTTTATTTAAATTGTAAAATCAGAAGAAGCATTTGATCTTGAATGTGGAGTGTTTTATTTTGCA
>JAQFJB010000006.1:19963444-19973987 GCA_029874875.1 Naso minor
GACCGTCTCGGCCCCCTCCCCAGCGTCCCGGTGAAGAGTATCGACTGGCTGCTGGTCTTCTCTGTCCTCTTCATCACAGGCTTCACTCTGTACGCCATCTTGCGGACGGACAGCATCCGCTGGCTCATCCCGGGACAGGAGCACGAGCATCAGGACTGAAAAAATGAAACACGGACTTTTCATTAGATGTAAATGGTCATTTTACTGAATGATTGAGTGATTTAATTTGTTGTTAGAATTAAAAAGCAGTTCCTTATTTGCCTATGCCTCAAGTTTTTGATGATTAAACTTAATTTTTTTGAGCCATTGTGATTTTTAATAAAGGATTTAAGGATTTTTAGCTGTTAATGTTTTCAGGACTTTTGGCTATGTGTGTGAAAACAAAGCTGTGGGGTTTGGTTGTGTTTTCCATGAATTCTACCTTCTTTTTTCTCATATATGAACTTGTAGACGTTATTCTGAAGTACTGGGACTTAATTTAGGTGAAGTACAAAGAGGATCACATAAAACTAAAGCTGCAGTTAAGCTTAATCTAATTTCATACACCCTTTGAAATGACATACTCATAAAAATATATTTAAGCTTGTCCTCATTAGAATGAATATTAATTTGCTACTGAATATATAATTAACTTTGTAAAGAGTACTGACCAAAGGATCTGGTTTGCATGACCTCCACATCACACTTAAGCATTCAACAAGGAATAACCAGACTCCTATGGAAAATATGGGATTTTAATCAGGCATTAAACTGAACAGCTATGGTAAAGTGTGAGAGGACAGGAGATAATACACACGCAGCAGCGGAGGTTGCAGTTAAGAAAGAGGAGAGCTGACGAAGCTCTGGTCATGTCTGGGTTAATGTTTAGCCTGAGGACGAGCAGCTCATGGCCCTGCAACCGTGTGTTCAGGCTGAGCGGTCTGCTGCTGCCTCCGCGCTCCAGAAACTACGCGTCTAAAATGGTGAGTGCAGCGGAGACAGTCAGGCTTTTAGCATTAGCATTTATAAGTATCTTATTCATGCATTGCATATGGGTCGAGTTATGTAGAGTGTAGTCCAACGAGATAAGGCAGAGCTGAACAAACAGGCTCTTAAAGTGGCAACAAGTGCCTGACGGAAGGAAGGAGCGTCGTTAATGTCGCATGGAGAAGCGTAACGTCACGCCAAACTCTGTTCGAAAAACTCTGAATTAAATGTTTACATCCGTACCTATAAAAGTGACACGCTTGTAAAGCTGATTTTATGTTATCGCGTAATTTATTCCGAGCCTGTCATTAATTCGGCGTAAATGGTTTAATAAAATTAACTCAACAGACAATAATAACTTAAAAAATTCAAGTTCCTGAGTTCAGTCACGCTCTTCTCCCCTGAACGTTTATTGTCAATGGACATCGACTCATAAAGTCCGATAAGTGTTATTTTGGGTGTGATATGCGAAGTTAGAAACGCAGTTGTCTGTGCTTTTTTCAATATGAAGAATTAACAGACTAACACACATTAAATATTTTACAATACAGTTTAAAAATTATTTCTGTGTGGCCAGTACGTGGTCGGTTGGTTTGGTTAGCAGGCTACTTATTATTGGCGCTAGGCTGCCACCTTGTGGACACAGCGATGATAGCACTTAGGTGACTGCTATAATGAATATGACATCTGGATATATGAGGCACATACTTCAACCTTACATGTGCTTCCACAAAAGCTTAATCAGCACGTTTTGGATCAGAGAGCCATAGAGGAAATCTGAAAAATATATATAATGTGATTTTTTAAATTAAAATGTCAGTTGTAGAGATGTGATTTTTTTTAAAATAAGATCTTTTTGGGCTTTTGGGGCCTTCATAGACAGGACATTTGAAGGATTAGACAGGAAATGGAAGAAAGAAGGAATGACAGAGTCAAAATTGAACCCGGGGCTGCTGCAGCGAGGACACAGCCTCTGTACATGGGGCGCCCGCTTTACCAACTGAGCCACCAAGGCACCCCAGCAGTGTGACGTTAAATAACAATCATTGCTTCTCTGTTTACCATGTGAAACAAGATTTGACAGTTTACCAAATTAACACATCCAACCCTAACCCACAGTTTAGCTGATTGAGACAGAGAATAAACAGGTAATAAGCATTTACTCCAGTGTAACAACGAAATGTTTTTGTACACATTCTAAATGTGTGTGTGTGTTTGTGTCCAGTCGTCGGACTCCCATTGGCTCTCCCCAGCAGAGCGGGATCAGCTGGTGATGGAGCTCAGAGCCACGGGCTGGGTGGAGGTGGAGGACCGCAATGCTATCTTCAAAGAGCTTCATTTTAAAACCTTTAATCAGGTGTGTGTGTGTGTGTGTGTATTTATGTTTATGCACATTTGACATATTAGAGCCAATTTCAGACCTTTGAGTTAAGAACAGGTTTGTAACGTGAGCTTATTTTTTATCACTCGCCCTGGTTTACTTTTAGATTCAGACTTGGTTTTAAGCTTAAGACATTTAGGTGAGACTAACAACAATATTCAGGTATGTACAGTGTGATAAGGTACAGTTGTACTCGGTCATGCATGTGCACCGTGCACTGTGCAAGAACATAGTGTATAGCAGGCCATAATTTTAAATAAAAGCTGTGCTGATGTGAGTGAGGCAGTGATGATTTCAAACAGACACACACACAGATGAACACACAGGTATGGCTTTTGTGTTGAATAATTTTGCTGTATTTATAACACTTTAACATCTGAGTTCACTGCTGTCATTAAATAATGCTGATTAAAAGTTGAACATAAGAAGCTAAAATGAGTTTGCTCCCCAAATTATTTAGATTACCAGTTGTAACTAATCAATAGATCACAATATTGGACCAAATCTCTGTCACTGTGCTGCTGGTTGGATAACTTTATTCCGTTTTTCATGCAGGCAGCTGATATCTGCTTCAGCCTTTGGGGTTTTTTTTGGTAAATTTGGTGATGAAACTGATCTTTCTGCCGTTTGAGTAGAAGCCTGTTTGCCTCTGCGTTCTGCTGGGGGTCTTCAGGGGGCTGTTGGAAGCTGGCCGGAGGTTTGTTTGATGGGGATCAGGACACAGACCTCCAGACGCACGGCCATGTCGCTAACCATCGGAAACACACAAATTCATCCGTGTTCATGTGCTGATTGGTTGCAGGTGCAGCAGGGGGCAGGTTCATCTGTGCTTTGGTTGGTTTTATTTGGTGCATGGATGTTTTTTCACTCCTACCTGCAAAGAAACGCACTGATGACTGTTTAAAGGTTGTTATGAGAGAGGTCAATATTTCGGCTCATTTGAATGTGTTGATCACGGATCAATGGGGCGAGTAGGGTTCTCTAACCAGGCAAGAACATGCTGGTTAGTTCCGTGAAAATGTGGATGTTACCGCATGTGAATCTTTATGCTGCTGTAAGAAATAACAGTCAAGTAGTTTGTTGTTTCTCTTAAACCTGGAGGCAATACAATGCAGCACTCACACTGAAACAGTACTTTAATTTACCGTGTGTTTTTAGTTGGTCGGGATCTGATGTTGTCCTGATGGCTGGTGAGAAAATTTGAAACCTAAAAAAAGTCTTTACACATCAGTCTGTTGCATGAAATTCAAAAAGTTTGTTAAATGAAGAAAATACAGACTCTTCTGAATCTGGGATTACTTTACCAGCTGTTCTTGGAGGTTTCAGCTGCGTCCTCCTGCTCGTCTTTATCAAATGGAGCCTGTTCAGGTGTTAGTGTGACCCCTGGGCTTTACCGATCTTTAACTGATATTATCAGCCGATATCGGCCTCTTGCTGATACATCGGTATCGATGTATATGTTCTGCAATATGCCCCAAATTAAAACTTTTTCAAGGCCAGGAAAAAGGCTTGGACAAGTGATTTAAAATGGTGTTATTGTGTAGTTTGTCCAGCAGAGGGTGATCTATTATTCAATAACTAAGAAGTGAAATGTGCACTGTTCAGCTCACTGATGTGTGGAATAAAGTTTGTCAAAATGTAGATATCCTGCCTCCATTAAATAACCACATTCAGATGGTATTATTTATATATAGAATATTGGCCAAAATATATCGGATATCGGAATTTTCTTGCTCCCTAAGATCACCAAAAATCGGTTAAGCCCCAGACACTAATGCACAGTGTGGTAACATTATAACAAGAGCTTGAACATAAACATGTGTTGCCGTCTTCCCTTCACGTACGAAACCTTATTAAAGCTGTGGGATTTAATTACAAGATCCAGAAAAACGCCATTAAGTGTGAAAAAGATTTCTTATTCTGTCTGAAGTACTGCAACAACTTGGAGCTTGTTGAACCAGTCAGGTGCAGTTCTTCACTTCCCAGTGGGTTAGATAACATGAGGAGTGTGCAGTGACTGTTTTCAAGGGGTAGAAGAAACACTGAAAGTTTTATATAAATGCTTTTGGCGCAGCTTTTGTGGAAAGCTTTCTGCTTCGCCTTGGCCATAAGCTGCAACATCTCAAGGCCACTTAGCGGACTTCCTCTAATCCGGTCGTTAGTTGTTTTAGCTCTAAAATAGTCTGTTTTTACACTTTCCCGTGTTTGAAGTCGGGGGGCGAGCGCTGACCTCCCCCATCTGCTCCTCCCGCCTCCAAAGCCTCTCCTCTTACCCCGACACGTCAGGCTGCATTACCCTGAGACACGCCAGGCGGCCAGTTGGCAGCAGTTGGGGTTTCGATCAGAATGATTTCTTTCACAAACAATCAAATTGGTTAAAATGTTTCATCTGGTTCAGAAACCACTAACAACCCCATCATTCCTTCTGGTGGATGTGCATTGCTCTCTGGTTTTTTTTTTCTTTGCTCGTTGCCACCCTCCTTTCCCCGTTTCTGTCTCTCCATCTTTGTCTGTCTCTCGTTCCCACTCTGTGCCCCATGTTATTGGGAAATGAGCTCATGTTGTTCCAGTTTTACATGTTGCCAACTCTCTCAGTTCGTTTCTCTGTCCTCCTTTTTATTCTTTCTCCTGCCACCCCCCAAAACAAGTCCTTTATGCATTTTTCACAAACTCCCTGGCTTGTTTTTCACGCTGTTCTTAAAGGGCTTTTTATGGGAGGAGAGTGAAGATGAGGAGCAGCATGCTGGCTGATTTCCATTCGCCACTTATCTGCAAGTGTTGTGCTCGAGGAAATCAGATCCCCAAGAGTTTATAATGAGAATAACAAATCCCCTCTGAGTTGGAACACTTCCTGCTGTGATCTGTAGGGGGCAGCAGAGGTGTGTCTGTGACTGTGTGAATCCATAGAGCTGAAAACATGAAGCACGGAGCCACTCATGGCTGCAAATGACTCAGGCAGCATTTGCGTTGATTTTCTTTGATTGCAGCAAATAAAAGTGTGATGCTGCTGTGACCAGCTCGGTAATTTATCTGCGGCATGTGAGTAAACTGTGTTTTTAGTGGCAGCAGTTTGAGAAGTAACCTTGAGTTATTTTCCTCGTCATGTTTGGTGACATTTAATCAGGTTTGAGAGGTGAAATCCTCCTTTTGGTCAGCGGGAATCCCTGCAATCATACAAGGAAACATCTGCCTGTGTGTGTGTGTCTTTAATACTCTAAATTTTGGCCTGAATTGTGCTCGTCTTTAAGTCACAGCCGCTGATATTGTTTACGTATGAAGCATTATGATATGTGTGTTTACGGATGACCATCTGCTTTACATTTCAGTGGATGAAGTGAAAACATTCATGCGACACAAGTGAAATGGGGAACCCTAAAATGCAGTTTGTATAGGAGAGCTGAGCTGTGCAGGCTCAACTGTTGTGTCATGTTAGCTGAAGTTGACAACAATGACATTCCATGTTTCCCCGCAAATTTTCAGTCATGCAGTGATGGAAACAAAAATCACTCAAAAGCTGCAATTAGGATAAAAAAAGAGACCTCTCTTAACCAAGGGAGAGTCCGGATGCAATTAACTATTTATTTATGGGTTAAGCAGGAAAATGAGGATGTTCTCCTGTGAAAAGTCTCAAGGTATTCATGTTAATCTGTTTGTAGATGAATGGACCACAGTTTTGGTAGTTGAAGATTTGCTGCATTTCTCTGTTTTAATTACATTTTAGGTGTTAGAAAATATTGTATTTGGATTTTAGGCTGTTGTTCAGGCAAATTAGTTTGAATTTAAAGATATCATCTTCAGTGAGAAGAAAACTGCATTTCTTCCCACAATCCCAAAACATTTTATATCTTTGATTAATACATTGATAAACTGATAAACCGATAAATAGATATTATTCAAGGAGAAAGAATGCAAATTATTACTTTATAATAATAATAATAATAATAAGTTTATTTGAACAGTGTTTCTGACGCTGACTAGGAAAGGCAGCACATTTAATCCACTTGTCGACTAATAGCAGACATCTCTAATAGAAAGTTACATTCTTTGTAAATGTTCGCGTCATTCACTCAGGCTGCACAATTAATCGAAATTTGATTGAAATCGCAATATGGACCACAGCAGTTTCTAAATTGTCGTGAGGTGCAATATTTATTAAAAGAGAAATGTGTGTGTCTATATACCTGCAGAGGTGCTGACACGTCATATTCTGCAGACTTAAGAAAACATCCTTGTTTGGTACAGATCCCCGAAAAAAATGCATCATTTTAAGATGTCTTTCAATGACAGTCAGAAAAATTATGTTACAAATGATCATTCCCTTTAATATCACAAATCTTATCAGTCCAAGTAATCACAATTGGACATTTTTTCAAAATCCTGCAGCCCAATACAGTGTTATCCCCTTGGAGGTGACGTTGCTGCTTTAATGTTCTTCAACCTTGACTACAGGTTTATGTAGTAGACATGTTATGAGTTAGCTATGTGCCATGACTTATCTTCGCTGTTTTAGTCTAAAAAAATGAAAACAAACTCAAAAAATTCAAAAAAGGAAATATCCCAAAACACAATTTTCAAATAAAAAAGAAAAATACAAGCGTAAAGTTTCTCTCTTTCATCAAATTAAGTTTTTCTTATAATCGCCTTGTTAACCTATTATCAAACACACTTCATTCAAACTCAAAAGTGACAAAATAAAACTCAACCAAAGCGACTTGGTTGGTCTTTCTACTGTTTTAATCATCACCGACTCTGGTTTGGTTGAAATAAACCCTTAATTTATTGAGTTATATGTGAAAATATTCTGCTGCTTTTCTTTTTTGTGCCTCTGCGTTGGCTAATGAACAATAGTCACCGTGCAGTGACTCTCACTCAGTCATTGGAGGCAAACCATTAAATTAGCAAGATAAAATAACAAAAAATCACCCAAAAAAGCCAGAAGAAGATGGACTCCGCCAATTGCTGACAGCTAATATATTTGCCCAACCCTAATGAAAAATTAGATTGAAAGCATCAGCAATGAGGCCTCTAAATATTTTATATGCACAGATGGTGTGCTGGTTGGTGTGTTCTCCCTTGAAATGAGCGCATACATGACACAAACATTTGCTTACACACAGTAAAACTCTACAAGCAGTTTGAGAAACTGTTCAGAGGTCATATCAGGAACCTTTTCCATGTAAAAATGTTTGCTGAACAAAGAAAAGTAAAACCACGATATATAATTCTTAATACAAAACATTTGCACTCATATTCCTGCAAAACGTAACACAGAGAAAACACAACCAAACGTGACACAAACTCGAGACCAACAACACGGCAAAGTTGTGGTTCACCACAGACAGTAACTGCATTACAAGCACCAGGAAAAAGCTGCAGCGTCCACACGGCTGCTGGACTTAAGTTCCAAAGTTGAGGCTGAGGAGAGCGCCGCTGTGCGCCGACAGCTCCCTCAGCTCCCGCTGCTCCTCTCTCACAGGCTGATCCCCCTTTTTATATTCAGTCAGGGGCTCCTTCTGCACCAAATCTCCTCCAAGCCCCTGATGCTCGTTACGGCCCTCGCTCTGCTTGTGTTGAATAAGTTGTCCTACAACTAAAACTGAGCCCCTGGGTAAACCAAACTCTGAGAGCCATCCCCCTCCTGCTGCTCACATACACACACACACACACACACTTATACACATACACAGTTAGCATGCACAAGAGTTAGACTGATGAATTACTTTGTCCGATCGACCGGTGCTGTCGATTCTGCTCCGACACAGAAACAATTCACAGAGACGACCATTCAGTTATGCTTTCTTTACACAATTTATGTACTTGTCGATTGAAGTAACTGAGAAATTATCAAAATTATGATCCCTTTTGTTTATTTTGGTCAGTAAAAATAATAAAAATTTGCTCGTTACCGCTTTAAAAATGCAATGATTAGCATGGTGATATTTGTTTCATGATACTTGTTCAAATTATTATAAAATAAATACTACTAATACAAATAAAGTAAATTATTAAAAACCTAATGGATACATTCATCAGGACTAGAAATAAATAATCATTTCTAATTCAATTAATTATTCAGTTTAATTTTTTGCATGTTGTTCCCAGAGTTTCCCACTACATTTTTATAACTACAGAATAAAGGTCTTGATGGTAACTGTGATATTTAAATAAATATTAGTAACATGTTAATAGCACATGCATGATGATATTGTGTTTATAGAATGTCTTAAAAAATTTCCATCTCAGGCTGTTACAACAGGGGGCGATAGTGCAACTTACACTGGTTACCAACTGCTACAAACCTCAAAATTCATCAAGTGTAGCTGTTGTTTTTGTATGTTTTTGTATGTTTTTTTGTATGTTTTTGTATGTTTTTGTACGGTTATGGTTACAGATATTCTGCACCTCCGTACACTTGCATATTCAGTGACATTTGTTTGCCAAAAAAAGAGACAAACCTCAGAAATTGACTGATGGCGTTATATTGCGATTATGTCGTTATCAAAAATTCTTTAGGCAACAATAATCATACATTGAAAAATATGATATAGTGAACATTATTTACACCCCGATAAAAATAAAATTCTGGCAGAAACACAGATGATTGTTAGTTTTCTAATATGACTAGTGTTCAAAAGTATTCAGAATATTTAAAAAATGTTCAATAATCAGTCTGTCAGCCTTCAAAAACTTCATATCTGACTCTTCATATTCACACACATGTGCACATGATCACCCAGCACGAGTGCTCACACCGTATCTCTCACTCAGAACGAGAGGTCGGTTAATCGGCTCAGCGGTGTTCAGTTCCCACCCCCGTCTCCAAACTGGAACTTTCCCTGGGAACTGGAGGCGTCCCACATTCATGTAGTCCTGTGAAAATGGCTGGAGGGAACCGGCGAGGTGTGGCGCCCCAGCGGAGGTGGTTAGATAATGTGGCTATCATTCCTGGGGTAAGCTAAGATGGCCCTGATGTCTGCTGTCTTTTGACGAGGCAGTGTGTATTTAAGCCCTCCCTGGTAACCCTGCAGTAAATGAGGGGGTTTGCATAAGTTGGCCTTAACGCCATGCTTGAGCATTACAAGTACATGACACTCTTAACATAAATAGGGACTGACTCGTGTGAACATTTGTTACACATATTATTAGTCATTCCGAGTGTTCACAGCGTGCATCACCTGTGTCAGAGTGTCAAATGAAAGCTTCTCTCTGTTTCTCAACTTTGAGAACGTTAACTTGAGAAGATCGTGATGTTACACACGTCCTGCAGAGTCCTCTCTCTGCTGCATGAAAGAACCTCAGCGCTTGGCAGCTTTGCCTCAAAATTATTCAGTGTTTTGCTTTGAGTTGCGCTTCAACTTAGCTGGCAGCCTCGTTCGGCCAGCTGGAAGCTTGTGAAGAGCTGTTTGGGAAAGAGAAGAAATGAGACCAAAGAGGTGTGGTCATCATCATCATCATCATCAGCACCACCACCACCACTGTGAAGTCCACAGTGTTCTTGCTTTTCACGGCGGAGGAGCGAAGGTTTTCCAGGGGGCCGACACTGACATGGGTGATGATGGGGCTCGCGGGGTGATCATCGGGTGGTGGCGGTGGTGTGTAATGGAGGAGAGCGGCCTGTCTTCATGTGTGTGTCTGCGCATACGTGTGTGTATGCTGAGGAGGTTTGCATGTGTGCATTTGTGAATGCATCAGCGTGCTTTTGTGTGTCAGTCAGAGGCCAGTGAAGAGTAGGCACAATCTGCATGCACTTAGTCCTGGCAAGACGGAGCAGGCGTTTCTAAGCCCCTGGACCGCGCGGCGGTGGAAAACCGATCTGTAAATAACAGACATGTGTTTGAAACTGAGTCCTGTATTCCAGCCCACGGCCGCAATGAGAGAGAGAACACCACTTTGCTCCGACGTCAAATTGTCTCATCCAGTGTTGTATGACAATCACGCCGTAATAGCACCCAATCGGCTCCTCGAAAGCAGGAACATGGGTAAAGGCGCGTAGCGGGGGTCTGCCATCGGGTGTTTCTGATTATTTAAAATGGGGGCCTGCATAATGTCATGTCAAATTATCTGACTCTGACGGCCTCAGCTTTTTGGGCCAGTTGGAAAAGGACCGGCTTATTGAATGGAAGGATAGTCGACTGACTGGCTGACCTGTCGGCTCGAGAAGTGTGGCCCGCACAAAACAAATGGGGTAAACAAAGC
>JAQFJB010000006.1:20071383-20083080 GCA_029874875.1 Naso minor
ATGAATGCATGTGCTCTGTCAGTAGGCTGAGAATATCTTTTTGTATATTTCCATTAGTGCGTGTGACATTTAACAAGCTAGAGCCACCAAGAGTCTGCTGACGTGGTGTGCTGCTTTAAACTTTCCCCTCCTGTCTGAGAGCTCACCTGCAGAGGTGTGAGTGTATGTGCAGAAGTATTGGTGCATGGTGGGTTGGAGGCACGGGAGGCCTGGAGGCCTCCTGCACTGGAGTAATTTGTACTTCCTACACTGCAGCATGCACACGATGTGTTTCTAAAATATCGTGAGTAACTGTAATATTTAGACACATTTAACTGTAAAAGAGATAGTCCGCTCATAAAGCTGCCATCATCACACATCCAGGATTAAGGAGCTTCCATTTCCCAGCATTTCCCACACAGCTCCGTGGGTGGAGGATGACACTGACACCTCCAGAGTCAACACTTCAAAGGGCTCCTTTGCATCACAGCATCCAACAGCCCCAAAATGATCACAAGTGCTGTGAATGGAGTTAACAGAGTTAAGTTTGTCCTAACTGTGAATTCCAAAAGCTAAAAAGCTCACAAGGTCTGAAAAAAGTCATTTAATTAAAGGATAAATCATATGAAAGTACACAATGTATGTCCCTGCACTTAGAGACTTCTACCCACACAGTCTATTTCTAGACAGGCTATATTTTCTTCTTAAAATAATGATTTGAGCCATTTGTGTTCAGCTGGGTTAACAGCCTGATTTGTGACAAACATGGATCCTATTCATAAATTTTAACCCTGTTTATTTCACTTTTTTGCTGCACATTATCATGTATTAAATCTATAACATTACTGGCGTCAAACGTGTTAATAAAGAAATGTGACTTTCACGTGCCTATGTTATGGAAAATAAGTGATGAGAATGATGTAAAGTCAAACCAATCACTTTGTTAGCATTAACATGTCATTTCTGAAAGTTAAACTGATTTATTTTTTAAATTTCTGCATGATTTTGGTGAGACTTTTTATTTTGATGTTTTGATATCAACACAATACTTTGAAAATGTGACTTTAACTTAGAGTGAGTCAAAACAGGCATTTGACCATAACAGCTTCAAGAGAGACGAGAGAGACGGGTTGGACATTTTTCTCTTAGTAGGATTTACCTTGTGAATAAAAAATTGAAATCTTGACAGCATATGGAGGATGTTAATAACCAGACCAGATATGATCCAAACTCAGGCTCCATATCAGAGGGGAGAATTAATAACACTTGACTCTTTTCCTTGTGGCCTTTTTGAGGGATTTACATTTCAAGCTCTAAGCTGTGACGTTCAAGATACCTGTGCTGCAATCATTGCTGACAATTTGTGTGCTTTCATTTCTTTCTTGTTTAAGTAGAAAATGTTTGACAGACTAACTTATTGACTGTCTGAGTGACTTTTGCAGAAAAACGATCCTGAGATCTTTTTCGAGTCATACAGTCATGCCCGCTGCTGCCTGTAAAAGTCCATTCTGTCTGGTTTTCTGTCTTTGAGCTTCTTTTCTTCAGGTTAATTTTCTATGATTATAAATGCTTCTTTCACAGTCATCTTTAGATGTAACGATGAAGGCTTTTTTCTCCTCTTCAAATTTTATGTAACTTCATACCTTCTCACTGCTTATCTCACATTTTAATTTAAATCTTCTGCTCACAGTCCTTTTGTATCGGTGCTCTGTTGGAGCAAACTCAAGACACAAAACACGCACATTGACGCCTTTGACACTCTGACAGAGAAAAAAATGAGGTAGCAAAAGGAGGGGGAAAGGGGAAAAAAAAAACATTCCTTGAGGTAGCTTGTAAATTGCGCTGGAATGCTCATGCAGCCAATCAAACGCCAGGCAATGCAGCCAGATGGGGAGGGGCATGAGTACAGCGATGATGATGCTAATGCAGCCCATTAGAGCGAAGCCGGCCACGCTCTGTTTTCCCCCCTCCACGATGTCAATGGCGACATTTATCCCCCAATAAAACAGACATGATCTCAGGAGCCTGGGCCCTGCCAGGGTTTCCGTTCCTACAAATTTCAGTTGATTGTACAGTTCTGTGCCTGGAAGCACTTCGAGGGATGATTGCAGAGCTTGTGTTACATGTTTAAAGGGAGATTACGCGCCTTTTTTAGGGGTTTTCTCTCTGCAGGTTGGAGTTCTTGACTGAAATGTTATGACTTAGAGGTTGCTCTGTCTTGACATAAAATGTGAAGTACACACACACACACACACACAAATCCTCAACCACTCAGACAGCAGGATTAGCTTCCTGAGGCTGGAAACAGCAGGAAGGACACAACAACCTAAAACAATCAACAACAATGGAGGGATTCTAAATCTCTTTAAGTGTAAAAAGACGAGTTTAGACGATTGTTGTTGCTGTCTGGCAAAAAAGTCAAATCTTCAAGATCTCATCTCATCAATCTTTGGTTTCAGCTGAATCATTATGCATCTGACTTTGGTTGGTGTGAAACTTTTGTGGAGAGTGACAGAGTTTACAAACAACACGGGAACAAATGAGCCTGAGCGAAAAGATGAAAATCACACCAGCATGTAGGTCTACCAAAACTTTTCCTCAAAATAACCTCTTTACACATAAGAAGTAAATGGTTTTTTTCACAATTTCAGTGTATTTACTAAGAAAACAGTGGATCAAAAAGTAAATCCTGCATATTAAATGAGATTTTCACTGCAGTCCAGAAGTTTAATCAGCTTTATCTTTGTTTTTGTTCTCGCTGCTCACATCCATTGTTTTAATCAATACTTGCAGATGAAATCTGAACGTTTTGAGTCCTTGTTTTACAACTGACATCACATTATGGATGCTTGACATGCTTTATATCCTCAAATTAAGTGTAGAAGGGGCTTATGATGAGTGATAATTTGAAAAAATGGAGACTTCAAATGCCATTATTGATTTGCTTTCTGCACTTTTTGTATGAATTTTAGATAACTTCTGCATATATCTATCACACATTCACATTCCCACAACTTGTGTCCTTTAGTTTATCATAGTATTAGTCAGAATGTTGCATGTTGCAGTGAATAATTAGTGCATCATCTAACTGTAGCCTCTTTGTTTCACATGCAGTGCTCTGTTGCTGCCTGCCTGCTCTGCACCAGCAGGAAGGTGTGGAAACATTTCAGCTAATCTTGTTGCTGCATCTAAAGACCATTAAGTTGTGATCCGCATGACAATGGTCCCATAAGCCTCAAAAAGCCTGTTGAATTAGCAACTTAGTGCATATGTCTGGGTTGTTAGTGTTTTGTTCTGGATGAGGTGCATATGAGGAAACTGTCAAAATACTTTTCTCTGCAAAGCACTTTTTCAACAAAGTCTCACCCGTCTGGATGCATGTGCTGTTTTTGTCTTCTGGAGCCACAGTATGTGAAATTATGCAGAAAGCATACAGATATAAAGTATTTACCTTGCACAATACAAGATTACACAACATAGAGGTTCCACAACAATCTGATCCTCCTCCCTTTTTCCATTATATTAGGAGTTTTAGGCTTATAAGGTAAGATATTATACAACTTTGTTGATCCTAAAGGAAATTCTTGTGCCAGATGCTTCAAGAACAAATTACAGTAAGATCAAAAGACAGCAACAAACCAGTGATAAACCAGAGAGTTCCCAGGCTCTGGGTCAGACACTGAGCCTGGTTTTAAAAGAAAATAAAGTGTCGATAGCAGTGAAAAATGTAAGGGGTTTAAGAAGTAAGATGTAAAAACCAGTACCTAATGTAATAACAACGGGGTAAGATAAGTTACGTACAAGAGTAAAGTTTACTAAAAATAAACTGAAACAGAAAAAAGTGTTGGCAGTGACAAAGACTAATGTAGCACCTGGTAATTAACATAATGATGCACATGATGTTTAACTTGCATTGTACATGATAATAACCAGTGCTGGGAGGTAACTAATTACATGTAATGAAATTATGTAATGTAATTACAAAATAAATGTAATTGTAATCAGTTACAGATACTGAGAAAGAATGTGTAATTACTGTTACTTATGAAAATGTTAATGATTACAAAGGCATTATCTGAATATTTTCTGTAAAAAGCTTTTTAAAAAAAGGCTGTATGTTAAATAATATTCATTTTGTTGCTTTGCGTGTTATAAATGTGCACAATGTCTTCTTTTGCCATTTACAGTCAAGGCTCTTTAGTAAAGTCTGATGCTGTTCTGATGCTTTTGATTGGTTCTCTTGTCTGAATTTGCAGCGCCCCACGTGTGCCATCAACACTGCCTGGTTAACAGTTGAAAACATTCATTGGAAATTTAGAAAAGTAATTAAAAAGTAATTAAATGTAATGAGTTACATTATTTTGATAAAGTAACTGAAATAGTTACATTACTTATTACATTTTATATAGGGTAACTAGAAATCTGTAACCTGTTACATTTCCAAAGTAACCTTCCCAACCCTGATAATAACAATGATTGCACATGGCACTGAAACAATTAGTGAATAAACATTTAAATTTAAAATACGAGTGATAGAGTAAATGCTTGTTTATCATTTTGCATTTATGGGAATATCAAGTTTTTAAGTTTATCAGTCCAAAAATATTCACCTTGATATTCAAGATTTAATATTCACTTTTTTAATAGAACCTGTAACCTAAAAAAAAGGCAACCTAGTGTTGATTGCAATAAAAGTAGGTCTGAGGGAAAACTGTTATAATCAGTGCCGTGACAGTTTTGTTGTCCTTTGGTAAACAGGAAATTAAAGTAAAGAAAATCAGGCCCTGACATAGAAAAACTTCAGTCTCTCCATCTACTCTAAAAGTTCCCCTCACATTTCACACGTCCTGTCTCTTATCGCGCTGTGCTTTCATTTTATTCTGCATATGCGCCATAAAGACAGGCTGCTGAGCGTCATGCTGCAGTGATCCCCACCTCTGTCTTATCATCAGCAGCTCCGTTATCTTCCTGAGACAAAGCTTCATCACTGGATTAGACTTTAATTGGCTGCATTAGCCGCCTGCGTAATCACACACGCGCACTGACCCGCCCTGACCCGCCACCGACTGTCAGCAGGCAGGAATAAAAAAAACATGTTTTGGAAACTTTGGATAAATAATGCAGTCCAACAGGTGTTTGTAATTACACCGATGTGGTTGTTTTGCTCACTTGGGCATGAGGACTATAATGAGAGCCATGATTAGTGCCCGTCATCCACAACGGGGCCTCCAAAACCAGCTGAATATGTGACTTTTTCCTTGGTTATTATTATTATTATTTTAATGTTTTTCTTCCTTGATCATTTCAAGAAGCATTCCTTCATTTTTTAAAGTGCTCATGTGCTCCTAAATCACCCCCAAAAAAGACCTCAAAGCAGAAAACTCAACAGGTTTACGAGGCTCCGTGTACAGATTTTGCACAAGGCGCCCAAAAATGTTTGATCTGGTCGTTTTGGTGTCGCTGTTTGAAGCTTTAAAGTGTTTCGATATTTGGACCCTCATATTAAAAAAGGTTAGCACGTTAAAAAGAAAAAAAAAACCTCAAAAACATGGTCTCCTTTCACATTCAGCTCTTCGCACACAGGCTTCGCACTCCAGCTGCGCTTAAACCAGACAGACGAACACATCTGCTAATCTCTGAGATTTTTTGCAGAACAGAAATCTCATTAAGACTATCTGGCTGAATTAACTTAATTTCTAATCCTTTCCTTAATTGATGGCTAATTAAACGATATAAAAGGATACCTGGCGAGGCTTAGATGCAGTTAAAGTTTCAGCTCAGGCCTCATGTAAGGCCTGCAGCACTGACCTCACATCTGCTGCACAAGTGTGTGTGTGTGTGTGTGTGTGTGTGTGTGTGTCAGAGAGAGGGGCTTACGGGTCTCCTGGCCCAGAGAACAGCCTGCCAGGGTTTATTAGACAGTAAGGACTTTATTATGAAGCCGCCTGCCTGTTTGGAGGTAATGTTTGTTTCTCCGGAGGAGGCTTCAGCACCATTTTCATCTCCATATTACATCACTTAAATTCTTTGTTTTATTTGTTTGTTGTTTGTTTTCTTTCTGGTGATTGCTCTGGTAAGCGTTTTTGTGAAACCCTTGGGTTTAGAGAAGTTTTAACAACATGCTATCTCCTATAAAATCATGTTTCCTAGCGATTATCACTGTTTTTCGCAAAGTGACCCACTTTACCAGCACATGTCTGCATAATACTTATGAAAACCTGGACAGTAAAAAGCTGAACTTGCACGTAAGAGTGCTTTTATTGCACTGAACCAATCCAAATTAATTAAACTCAGACTAATTTGTTTTGTAATTTAACACAGCCTGAATTAAAGGTCAATTTTACGCAATCAGCAAAGGAAAGAAAATGATATAACATGATAGGCCTAATTAATTTATATAGGCCTATATGTCTGAATTAAATGCCGATTTAATATGTAGGCCTATTCTATTGATTTTATGTGTTATATAGTAACAAAAAAAAAACAATGATAACAAAGAAAAATAATCATCCACTTTGTCGTAAAAAGTTTGATTTTAAATAGATTTTTTTTTTTTACATTTTACAGCTCAGATTAAACAACTGAACACATGATTCCAGCTAATATGAGACATGTTCACCGTAAATTACAGTAGTTCATATTTAATGCAACATTTTGATGTTTTGTAATCTGTTTGTAATCGTCACAGTGAAAACCACAGGCGGCTTTTACCTGTTAGGAGCATCAGGGTTGATGCTTGATTCAGATATCAGCATCCTTGCGAGGACACACACGCACACACACGCACACACACGCACACACACACGCACACAGTGGGAGGCGTCCAGGGATGATTCACGTCTACGAGGCGTCCTCAGCTGGAGACAGATGTCTACAGGCTGGAAATTGATCCGTGTCCATCAGATCAGGTGACATTTTCTGCCTCTTCTGGCTCCTGTTAGATGATCACTTCTGATATTTTTCTCCCTTTTGTATCTTTCACGACCTCCTGCTGTCCAACCGTAATTGCTCCCCTCTTTCTGTGAGAACCTACAAACACAACAAAAAAAGGCTTTTTCTTGTGTAGCTTCATTTTCATTCCCATCAGATTCTGTGACCATCTCTGACATCACATCTGTATAATACAGCTTTAGTCTGTAGATTTGGCATTTAAAAAACGTTTTGGGTCCATTTTAGATCAGAAAGCATCGGGATGTTTAAAACCTTGGGGATGGATATTTTTCTCCTTCTAGGAGGAAGTTGTTTCAAACATTTAAAAAAAAAAATATATAGGCTAGATATTGAAAAATGTTTCAGGATAAAGTTTATTCGGATGCTGTACGAAAATGTCCTGCTTTTTTAAAATTTATTTATTTTTATTTTTTTAAGGAAAGAAAATGTGGACATTTTGTTTGTTGTCAGTGTAATGTTGTGTTTCTATTGTTGCTGTATTTGTTTCTGATCTCTGGAGGCTGAGAAACAGCAGCAGGTTTTCGTAACATCATCTTTGTCCAAGAGGCTCAAGTGTGGAACAATAAGGAGGGTAAGTCCCCTTCCTCAGGGGACCAAAATACAGAGCTGGACCCCCCCATAAAAAAAACCAAAAAACAACTCACACATTTTCTCTTCAGATGAGCTCTGTTTCCCTTTTAATTCTATGTAGCCTAGAAGTACTTAGGTAGGATAAATTCGAAAATAATTCGTTTTTCATGTTAAAAATAAAATTTTCGTTTCCAAAAAAATTAACATTAGGCCTACATTTTCAGATTTTCCATAAATGCTTTTACCCTGCGTGATAGATTATTATTTTGTAAAGGTCTATGAAATAGGCTACTCAAGTTTAAAGAAAAATAAAATAACAAAACCTCATCCGCATTGGATTTGAAAGATGCAAATATATTATTTTTCTATTAGAATAAATCAATGTAAAGGGGGAAAAAATGTGTTTTCAAGGGGTCAGTTGGATTTTAACAGTAGTTTGGAAACAGCTTCTGTTCATAATTTATTATTTAATCAGGCCTACTACTCTCTCAAGATTTGAAAAGAGCTTTAATCAGCCCAGTTGTAAAGACCAAGTCGGAAACTAATTTTAAAATGCTAAATTTTAACTAAGCTTGAATTTGTCGATTTGTATTCTCTCTCTAATTCCGCTGTGACCTTTTTTTTCACCCTCTGAGTTTGTGGTAAATTCGAAACACTGAATTCTGTTGTAATAAAGTTTCTCCTGTGACGGTTTCTTTTGTTTTAGGAGAATATTAACGAGCGGAATATGAAGGTCAGCGAGGCGAAAAATAAACGTCGGCGCGTTTGAATCATTTATGTCAACCTGATTTTTTTTTTATTTGAAGCAAACGAGCTCATGAGGTTTTTAGGCGGCGTCGCACGCGGCTTTATTTTTCAGAACAAAACAGCTGTTACGATGTTAAAATGGAGGCTCAGCTCGGCCGAACTGCCGCTTCTCACACCATTTCACTTTCAGCTTTCATTAGCCTCCTTTCTTACAAATAAAGCCTAAATAACTGCGCTGCAACAGGGAGGTTAACAAGCTCTGTGGGCGGACTGAGAGCCAAAGACGAACAAATGAAGCATCGTTGATGTTTTCCATTTTAAAAAAGGATTAAAATAAGCCAAAGATTGTTGGCCTAACGAAACAACACGGACTGCACGAACAAACCCAAGTTTAAATTCAGTTTCACCTTAAAATTTACATGAAATGATGAATTATTCATGAAAGCAGGAGCTGGAAATAAGCGAACTCGCGCTGTTTTCTGGTGCAGGAGGTTTAAACCTCCAGCAGCGCACCTGACTTTGTATCCTGCCTCAGATTTCATTACAAACTTCATGATATTTTTCTCTTTCCACAAAAAGAGCCATGACCTTTTTCTTTTCTTTTTTTTTTTCCTCTGACAGGGCGGTAAATTCTTCTCCCCTCCTTCTTGCCTCCTTCATTTTTTAACCAAAGGTCTGTTTTTGATTGGGGCCTAAAGGTCAGCTCTAGAGTTTTTCTTTTAAAGCATCTCTGACTCCAGCTTTGTGGCCAAAAGCTAACAATAAAGCCCTCAACTCCCCTGAAATAACGGAGATTTTTTTTTTTTATCAAGCCTCTGAACACCCTTTTCCTTCAGAGGGCTTAAGTGCTTTCATGTCTGTAATAACTTTGTATACAGTGTATGTATACACACTAAGCTACAACAAGGTGATAATAAAGTGGCTGCAAACTGCTCTTGGTGAGGCTAAAGCCCAGCAGAATTAGCACTGGTCTGTCATAGATTTCTTTAAAAAAACAGAAAACTGACAGCACGTCAATAGGTTTTGATTTAACATCGCTGTGGTCACTTTAGAGAAGGTGGTTACAAAACCAGACAATTTTAATCAAATTCCTTCGACTTGCTGGAGTGAAGTTGTGCAGCAGCTTCACTGTAATGGAGCAGTGTGGGATTTCACTGCAGTCCAGACAGAAAGATGCAGATTTATGCCGGAGAATTTATGATTTTTACATTTTGTCTCACATAATCTTTTCTGAATTCATTTTTTCCCCAGTCTGCACTTGAAATGCAACATTTTTTAAACTTAAATGTTCTTAAAGATAAAAAGTAAATGCTCACTGGCTTGTAGTCTAACAAAACATGGTATTTGTTATTCTAACAATCCTTGAACTCAAGTAAACTGAGATGAATGTTCGAGAACAGAAAGTCCTAATTTATGCAGGGGTTTGTTGTTGTTTTTTTTTAAATATAAAACTCGACTTCATATTTGCTTCCAAGATCATCAAAACTACAAACTATAAATTATAAAATATTTCTTTCAGATAGTCTAATATAATAATAAAGGATCATGTTTTTTTTTGTCAAATTCTTTGAGTATGTTTGTCCACCAGGAGCTGGAACTCATATTTTTTGGGTTCTGTATTCAAAGTAATTATTCTGATTTTTTAGTCCTGTAATAGCTCATGCATTGAGGCTTTTTTGCATCTCATCAAAAATAGACAGAACATTTTAATAATAATGTCAATGTAGCTTAATGTAAGCACACTAAAGTGCTAAAATTAAAAGCATTTTTTATGCATATTGCATTACATTGCAGCAATATTGTAAATTAATGCAATATTTAGCTGCATCAAAGCCAAAAACAGAGGTTTAGACTCTTAAAAACACAAACCTTTGGACAAATTTGATTAATTTCTCTCATGTGCTCGTCCGGCAGCAGCGCTGTGTCCCTTCTCTGGAACCAGAGCCAGAGTTTGAACCACCCTGACTGATTAAACCTGATATGGCTGCTGCGATCTCTCTCCTCCAGCCCTCAATGGCCTGTGCAAGTGCTTTTCATCAGGCCTCAAGTGCTCTCCATACTGAGTATCATTGATAATATGAAGCTCGCACACACGCACACACGCACACACGCACACACGCACGCACACACACACAAAGACAAGATCATGAGCTAATGTGTTTTCTCCTTCAGGCTTTGACATATTTGTTTGTACTGAATGTCAGATATCCACCTGCCACAGTGATGGATCATGTTCAGTCTGTAAATCCTGCCATTAAACTTTATTTACCTTCCATCTTTTATTTATTCTTTTAATCATTCACTTAGCTTGGAGTTCATTCATTTAATGTTTTCTACAGTTGAGTGACTCAGCCTGCTGTAAAGATAATTTAATTATTCAGGGTTTATGTCAGATTTTTTTCAAAGTCCTATGATGGTCTACATGCTGTTTTTAAAGCTTTTTTATCCCTAAATTAAAAGTTTTTCGAAATTCTCTTAATATGGTGGTTTTAGAATTCAGTTGAAAAAAAAATCAGTATTTACATACGTCAGTCAAGTCCACAACATCTGACTTTTTTAAAATGTCCTGCTTTTTTCTGTCCAAACTCCATCTAAACAATTTCGAAACAAAATTATCATTTTCATCACTTGTCTCATTTTCTCTTTCTTCACCACTTGTGAAGTTTTTCCTCACAGATGTTTAAAGCAGCTGTTGTAGGCAAAAAGAAAATATTTGAGCACAGATTCTGAAGTGAAGTTGTATTTGTTGTGTTACCCAAAAAATCCACACGTCAAGTTGCATGAAGTGTTAAAATCTGTTATAAAAATTCAATGCAAAACCATTTGGCGTTTTGTTAAATCCCCCCAAGTAGATGCATCAAAATAATGTAAAAGCAGCACATGTGCACCTCAGGAAACAAAAACAAAAATATTTTCAGGGATTTTCACTTCACATTTTTTATGTTTTTCATTAAAGGAACAATCAACAGACTTTAAGAAAACAAGAATCACTTTATTTACAAAAAGAGAAAAAATAGATAGACAGATAGATAATCACAACAAAAAAACAGAGGAAAAAAAAGAACCAACACACTTCACATAACATCACTAAATTGCTAAAAAAAAAAAAAAAAAAAGTACAACAAATTTATACAAGTGACTACTAACAGAAAAGCAATTTAAAATTTTTATCACTCAATTAGTTCACACATATGCATCTTTTAATAAGCTATAAATTTTACAATTAACAGCCAAAGCTAATTTAAGACAACTTCATTAAGGTCTTTGATGCAGCTACAACTGCATCAAAACTTTACAGCTGCAGTAAAGTTTGAGATAAAAACAGAAAAGTCATTCCAACAAAAATAGACAAAGTGTACACTGATAACCCGTAATTTATGGAGCCCAGAAACTACAGATTGTTGCCTTGAAGTTGATTTTACTCTGAAAATAAAAGTTCCTCACACGGCC
>JAQFJB010000006.1:20083180-20099863 GCA_029874875.1 Naso minor
ACAGAGGCACTTTCTCAGGGCTGCAGCTCGGCTCTGCTGTTCCGTGATAATGATAAGGCCTTAAATCCCTCTGTAGATTTGACCTTTGTCCCCCTCCTCTATTTTTAAACTATTTTATGCGTTGGAGAGTTGCGATCTGGCCGGTGCTGGAAGGATTAGGTGTATGTTTGGGCAGAGGTGACTTCTGGAGCCCCCCTCTGTTTGGTTTGGCAACCCCGCAACCACCACACAGCTGCCGGCAAAACCCCGCTTGATCTACCAGATACCCAAAATCATTATGTGGTGTTTGTTATGGACAGGGGAAAAGTTAGGAGAAAAGAAAAGAAAAGAAAAAAGGGAGGTTTACTTTTGTTTGAGGAAGACTTTGAGGGTTTGGTTTGGTCACTCAGACATGTTACAGACGTCCTTTCAAACGTGAGTGAGATGTTTACACTCGACTTCCCCTTTTTAAACGGTTATAAGCAGCCTATTGACTGAGATCACGTTATGCTGCATCGCATATTTAAACTATAGTTGTGTCAAGGAATGATCAGAACCGCGCAGCATGCAAAATGGTATGAAAATGTCTTCACAATGCGCTTTTATTCAAAGACACCTAAAAATAACTACTACACTAGTATGAAAATACTCCGAGAAACCAGCTTACTTACCTCTCGTGTTTAGGAGCAATTACTGCATGTAATGTCAGTTATAGCCAAATCTGTTTTTTTCATGGAATTAGGGCAGCAGTGTGGAAGTTTTTAGATCCTTTGTGTATCTTAAAGTCACACATTGTGCAAATATTCCTTTTAAAAGTAAAACACCCACACTGAAGCAAAAAGTACAGTAGTATTAACAACAAAATCTGCTTAAATTTCCAAAGTAAACTCACTTTGCAGGATGGTGCCCTCAGAGTACTTTATTTTTTAATTTTTACATTATTACTACTGATGCATTAAGGTGTAAGCAGCATTTTTATGATGTAGCTGGAGAGGAAGCTAATTTTTTAACTATTTTATAGACTGTTTTGCAGAGTGTTTTCATATGAATGTATCCTCTGTCAAGATGGCAGCTCAAATCAGTGAAATAACTGCTTGTCAAATATACAAGGTGGAGTTAAAACTGTAATATTTCTTCCAAAATGCTTCTTAATTAGCATATAATGGAAATAATTAAGGACAAGTACCTCAAAAGTTAATTTTATCTCAGTTTATTTGAGTGTAGTTTATGTAGTTTCCATGTACAGGGACAAAGCACATTAACAGTAAATGTGCCAGTTTTGGTTAAACAGTTAATTTTTAGTGTCAGTCCCTGGGCCAGGTGTTGTTTGCAACATATAAACAACAACCGACAACACGTTAGTAAGCTACATGCATGAGTAGAGAGTAAATGTACTTAGTTACATCCCATCACTGAGATATGAGGTAGAGGTGGTGTGTAATTGGAAACTAAAACCAAAATTCAGACTTATTTTAACGTTAAAGGCTTCTCTTCTAATCTGTGAAGAACAGCAAACTAAGTACAAAGACTCTGCCATAAAGTGAACACACGTTTGTTTTTTAATTCTAAACTCACAAACAAGCAGAGCTCAGATCTTCTCACACACTCATCCTCCACTGCAGGAGGCCGTCTGATGCGTTTGAACGGTCGAGCAGTCCGTCATTCTTACAAAGACAAACTCGTCCCTCGCCTGACAGTTAATGGGTTTGGCCCACTGATTAATTGTGATGAATGGGAGCTCATTCATAACCCATTGTGCAGTTGGCCCTGTGTGCTGTCAGCGTTACTGGATACAAAAGCAGCAGCAGTGTTTTTACAGCCTGTAAGAGGCAAACTACTGCCCCCTTTTGGCCTGAGGCTCCTGCTTGAGAGTGCAGCATGGCATGGAAGACATATTTTGGCTGCAGGGTTTCCAAAAAAGCAAAATGTAGCACTGGATGGTGATACTTTCAGGCCAAATAAACAGGAAGAAACACCCCGAAAACACAAACACAGAAGGCTCTGATTTAGAAATAAGACATTTATCTCCAATTCTTGTGGTAATATGAAAACCACATGAAAAATGTAGCTGCGAGCGGCGATCAGGGGGTTTAAGCCCATATGGGAATGTTAATAATTTAAGGCTGTCAGGGGTCAAGAGCTACATGGGAATGTTGGGAATGCTGAGAGCAGAGTCTCTGGCAATCATGGACATAATGATATGGAGCTCGTCCACAAAGGAGACGTTGTTTTATCATGATTATTAATATGTTTGTGCAGTTTTATCAGTGTTGTTGTTGTGATGGGTTCACCGCCCGCCTTTAGGAGTAAATCCGGCATGTGATGTATGTTTCAGAAGGAAGGCTTTGTGTGCACGACATGTTTGCCCAGGAGTGAATAAATCTCGTGTGAGTTATTATAAGACACACCCAAATGTACAGATCAGTACACCAAGATACCTGATTCTCTAGATTCTCTAGAACATGCTGAGTCTTATCACGCGTCTTTATTAATGCCAAAGTTGTTACTCAAAAATATTTTTAAAGAATCGGCTTCAGAGTCATTAAAGAATTTGTTTTCTGAATGACATGCCGTCGAGGAAAAACCTTTGCTTCTTTGACAAAATATTGATTTCTCTGAGGATCAACCCATCTGTTTCCACTGATAAACTTCAAGTTGCAGCTTAAATTTTTCTTTTTTTCATAAATCACAAATATGTAACATGGCTTTGGCAATAATGTGACTTTGAAATTTAAGCCAATAAAGCTTATTTGAATATTTAAAAAATGAATGTTTGCCAACTGTTACACAAGAAGAGGCAAATTTTCTGCCTTCTTATTGTGCAGCTGCTCTTTGTTAGCTTTGTAGAATTCCAGCTGAGCAAATTAATCTCGCTCCTACTTTTCTTAAATTCTGATTTCTTAATTTCTCCTTAAGGCTCTTGCAGTGGTTGGGCCAGACCCTGAGTCAGTGTGTGAGTTCTTCTTTTTTCATTGAACTCTTAGTTTGTGCAGTTTGAGTTCCTGAAAGTGCTGCTTTATCATGGTAGATTCATAATTTGCTTCAATTCTTGGAGAAAAAAAGGTGGGAAAATGCAACAATCCTGAAAACACTGCATCCAAGTAACAGTGGTGGGAAAAGCATAAAATTTGTTGTTGAACTTTGAAGTGCTTCCTGTCACATGACTAGTTTGATGTGAAAGGGGCCACATGCAGCGATGGATCCACAGAAATGATCACCCTTTTCTGCTTTAAATGACAAACTGAAGTTATTTCTAAAGGTTTGCTTACCTCTGATTTCCTCTCTCGACCAACAGACAAATTGAACACAAACGCAAAAATTATGAGCAGTGCTGGGTGAGGTGTATTGTTTTTTCTGAGTTGTTGTTTTTTCTCCCCTCGTTGCTTTTTCATATTGTTGTTGCTGTCTCCTTTTCCTTTATTAAAGTCACGTCTTACCTGTGATGTATAATAAAAAAAGTGGAAACACTTTTTCTCATCTTGTACGAACGTCAGTATTCCTGTGCAATAGTTTCAAATAAAAAGATTTGAGACAGAAACGATCACCCTCCAGCTCCTCAGATCATTTTAGCATCTTTGAGCTCATTGCTTTTGTTTTCTGGCCCACTCACTCTCACTGCTTATTTGTGCAAATAGCACAATGTTAGCCACCAGCTGTTAGCGCAGTGGAACAATTAGCAGTTAAAGATCTTTCATTCGAGTTTGAGGCTGACAGTCAACAAAAGGAAGGAGCTCTCTCATAAACTGTTTACAGCCTTTGATCACTTTGTTTTGTTGAACCTGTGACATCACATCCTTTTTCAGGGATGACAGACATTTCATTGGACGAGAAGCTAATGTGATCAAACCATCACAAACAGGACACACAACAGATATCACTTTCTTCATGTTTAGGAGTTTTCTCAGGAAAGATGAGCCAGACAGTTTACAAAGGTTCCAGCTAAATGTGGGTTGAATCACAGCCGTATCGTATTTGAGCCAAAAGAAGCAGCTTTTTACTTGTACGAACAGATTCTGACTTTGTGTTTCTTTTCCTGTCTTTCTTTTCCTCACACCTTTAAGGCCCACATTGCATCCTTCTCTCTCTCTGTCTCAAACATACACACACACACACACACACACACACACACACTTAGGCACACAAACACTGCACCATGCAGCTCGACAAGATCTGAGGCCAGATATTTGATTTACACCGGCAGGGTCAAAGAGAATGCATTAGGGCCTTTTGCAGCAGAGGCGCAGGGAACAGCCAAGAGTTATAAAGTGGTCGGATGGATGCTGACACATGGCCCTTCATAACAATCACTGGAAGAGTTAGATGCACTGGCCCTGACCTCGTCCTCTCTCACACCAGGATCTGTGCAATGAAGCCCCCAGCTCCCATTCAGCTCCACCAAAAACAGAGAGAAGCTCACGTTTTTGTTCTGCTTTTTCTTCTTGTTGAGTTTTTAATACTTTTTCATGCTAAAAGTAATTAACTTCTAGATTTTTTTGAAGTGTCATCTGATGCCATGACATACCGTACAGATCCAAGGCCTTGTCTCTTTTACATACACTATAACCTGGCTGTGAAAACATGGAGCAGAGGCCACATTACTCCCATTTTAATGTGTTATCCTAAGGTCTTTGGGGTTTTTATGTCTGTCGTAACGGCTCTTTATCTTTATTTGAGCTGATTACACAGTGAAAGGATCCCTGAGTGTATTCAACACGTGTTCATTCTATAAAAATAGCACCTGGTTTCTGCATTAAGACGTCCATTATATGTAAAGACAGTTGTTGACTTTTTAGGGTTTAATGTTTTCATGTGTAAGTTACATCAAGTACCTTTTAAGGATTATTTCAGTAAATGCTTTCACAGTGCTTCATTTCTCTCCACATTCAGATTTTTTTTGGTTTAGTGTTTGTTTGTTTCTTTCTTTCTTTCTAAGTTCATGTCAAATTAAAGTTTAAACGGGTGTAAATCTGTTTTAATTTTTGAGCTTTTAAAGACATTTCAGCTCAAACAAAGGGCCAAAAATGCAAAAAAAAAAAAGTCATTACCAAACATGAATGAGCCCTTCATTTACATAAAATTAAAATTTAGTGTGATTTATATAATTTTTTTAGACTGCTCACAAGAGAAATATAATATTTCATATGTGAAAAGCTGAATGCCACTTGTGAAAACATTCACTTAAATGCTGTTTAACAAATAAAATCATGTATTTTCCCAAGGGACAGTTTTTGTATGCAGAATGAAAATACAAATGCAAACTTAAGTCTTATAAATCCTGAGGTACACCCTGAGAAAACTTAAAAAACTTTTTTTTTTCTCTTCTAAAAATCTAAATAGATAGAAGACACTTTGTAATTGGATCCTAGTAAATGAAAACATGGATTTAAAGGGATAGTTCACCCAAAAATGAAAATTCAGTCATTATACATTCACCCCTATGCTGATTAAGTCGAGTGAAATTTTTTAGTCCATACAGCACTGCAGGAGATTGACAAGAAAAAGACATTGCAGTAATCCCCCAGACAATTATAATGAATGGAGACTAGAATTCAAAAGTAAAAAGAAAGAAAATAAAATAAAATGCCTCCGTACTGCTAGCCCGAACAAATTCAAGTGTCTTGAAGCCTCAACATGCCAAGTTGTTTTGAACAAATATCACTGATGCCATGTTTTTAGCCTCACTATTAACTGTAGCCTGCAGCTCCTTACCTGATACACAGAGACCTGTGTTTAAATGCTACCTGGAAGTTGGGTGCTAGCAGCAGACACCAGACCTGCCAGAGTTGCCCAGACTCACCCTTCAATTGTTCTGCAGGTAGGCAAGCTCTCCTCGGTCCCTCCTAGAGCTGCTGTGCGAGCTTCAGACAGTGTAAGCACACGTGGACATAAAGGAGCTACAGGCTGCAGTGAACAGTGAGGGTAAAAAAAATTGGCGTCAGTGGCGTCTTTCAAAACAGCTTGGCATGTCGAGGCTTCAGGATACAGATTACTTCAGACAAGCCACATGAAGGCATTTTAATGCTTTTTCTTATGTATTTTTTTAAAAATTTGAATCCCAGTCACTATTCACTACAATTATTTGAGACATGATTGCAACGCCTTTTTCCTGTGAAACTCCGGTCGCGTTTTGTGGACTAAAAATCTTCACTGGACCTTCCATCGGCGTGAGGGTGCATAAGTAATGACTGAATTTTCATTTTGGGGTAAACTATTCCTTTAGGGAGAAAAAAAAAAGCAGCACCATTCAGGATGATGGCTGAACGAATTGGCAGGCAGAGAAGAGATGAGCAACGCAGAGCTACAGAGAGGGAAAGACAACAAGATTCAGGACTCAAAGTCTTCCTCGCTCTTTATCTTTTTCTCCTCGTCTGTCGAATAATGAAAACTCATTTCAATAAAGCTTCATTAATATACTGCTTTTATCAAAAGCACTTTGTTCAAGTACTTACATGATGGTATGAGGTTAATGTAGACATAAAATGCGGGACTCCACAAAATATTATTGTACAACTACTTATAGTTCATTTTAATTCATATATAAATTCTGTCTTATTTTTATCATTTTATTTATCATTTATTATCTATTGAGCTCATGATTTTTATTTGCTCCTGCCGTGCAGGTTGGGGCGGGTTCTACACCATGATTGAAAGAGAAACGTTACCGCTCCAGATTTAAAAAGTCACGTCACATGAGTCACTGCTTTGATTGGTTGTAGGTTCATGCTGTTTCTTTTCAGTCAGTCTGCAAACGAGGTAGTACTGAACACTGTGAATAAACAAAACTCTATTACTGCCTTTAATAGACATATTTTGGTTTGAAGTTTAGCTGTATTATGAGCAGGTTGCAATCCTCTTCCTGCTTGAAATCGGACAAAGTATCGCCCCAACCCCCCCCCAACCCACTCTCAAAATTTTGTAAAGACTGGTGTTAAATTCTGATAAAAAACTGACCATTGATTCAATATAGGAAAGAAGACCAATTATGCAATCATAAATACAATATGAATATAACGATGTGTACTTGGTAAAATAAATAAAAACAAAAAATTAGAAGATCTCCCAAATCACGTCCTGCTCTGTGACAACATATTCTGCCAGACCTCTGTCTCTCTCTCCCTCCCTCTCCAGGCCTCTCTCAATGTTTACATCACTTTTTATAACTCTGGGATGACAGACACAGACTTACTACGGCCTGAGCACTGCGCACACACACACGCACACACACTTGTGTCTGGACAGTGTCAGGCAACACTTCAAAGTGCAGGATCCCCCTTTTTACAAGCCATATTAGGCTCACATCAAAGCGTGCTCTGCGCTTCAGACCAGAGTTTTCTGCTCAAACGAACGTCTCTGCCTCACAGCGCAATGATGAAGCACCGCAGCACAGCACGTCACGTCCGACCTGACACCACAAGACCTGCACACACACATTACAGCACGGACTCAGGCCAGGGCACCGAGGCTTTGACCTCTGAACTCTTTACCGCTGGCTGCATGTAATGGCAGAGTTTCAGGGAATTTTTGTGAGTTTTACTGTCCTGTTTTCTCATGCATGCAGTGTGACAAAGAAAATGTGTTGGATTCTCTGACGCAGTTTGATGGTTTCCATCTTTGCTTTAATGTCACTTCAAGCTTCACAAAACTGAATCTGGCAGTTTTCAGCTTTCAGGGTTTGGCAGCAGTTCTGATTTAAAGATCAGAAAGAATCCGCATTAAATATCACTTTAAGTGTTAATACTAAATAAACCATCTGAAGCTATAAAGTCTAACTAATCCCAGTCTTAAATAAACTCCCATATTGTTCACCAGTCTGTGTGTAAGCACAGACTAGATATTTATACTCACACTAAAAAACAATAACGCTTTGTGTTCTTGATAATTTCATATTTCTGTGTTACTGGAGCTACTTTCTCTATCAGGGTTTTCAAGACAGTGAGGTAAATTTCGAGGCAATCTTTTTTTCTTTCCTCCTCCTTCTGTCGATAATCTCCTGATGAAAAGCACTTCAAAGCCTCATGCAGAGCCCTGCTTAGCCGCGGCTGCCTCGCTGTGTTTCAGCCTGGATTCTCATGCAGCGCAGTTTTTGGTGAAACACAAGAATGGCGTTGTCAGAGCCCATCCATCAAGCCTCTGACAGGACTGTAGTCATGGCAGCAAGCAAATAAAATATGAGAGTCATTACGCAGAATCATGTTGACAAAGAGTAACTATCTGTCTTTTTGACAACAGCCGAGGCCTTCGATAAACAGAGCAGCACCCACGGCTGCTCACGGAGACTGACGCCTTTGTTCGAAAACCATTTTTCCCATCCGTGGCATTAGTGCCCTTTCAGGAGAGTGTACACAAGAAAGTTGATTGTGACTTTAAGTGTTGTAAGTGGATGAAAGGTAAGGACACTGTGCGAAAGTTGATTAAGTTTCCGCAGCTGCATTTCCTCCAAAATATGACGCTGCAAGAAAGAATATGCTGTACATGAATTGACTCTGTATGTTTCTGTAAACCACCACATATGGATAAACTTAATGTTTCTTTAGATTTTGCTGTACAATGCTGTAGTTATAGTGTGGTTTGGTTTAGGCATGAAAAACACTTTTTTTTTTTTTGGTTTTGTCAGGGCAAAACATCACTGGAAAGTGTCCTGATGGTTGCTAAAATGACCTGGTTCTCTCAATTCAAACAGGAAGTGAACATTGGTTCTGAGGTGGTGCTGCTTGGCTGTCACATCACCTCACCTCATGTGTACCAGGTGCAGTTTTGATACTGTTTCTGTTGTGCTGCACAGTAATGTGAATGTAGCAGGCGCAAGCAACTGGACTTTAGCCGTTTACTGACTCCTAAGCAGAGGCAGCAACATCTCAGAGTCTGTGAGGATATCAAGCAACAAGATGAACCAAACTTCACGTGAAGGATCATAAGCGGTGATGAGGGTTGTGTCTACGGCTACGACCCACAGGCCAAACAGCAGTCTTCACAGAGGAAAGCCTGCAAGATTGAAAACGGCCCGTCAGCTGAAGAGTGCATCTACGAGCAGGATTATGCAAATTCTACTTTTGAAAAACTAATAAATGTCTGAGTATTTTTTGCCACTTAACCTTTTACTTCCACTTTTTCTCTTTAAGTTCTTTTTGTTTGAAAAGGATCATGTCAATCATCACTGCAAATGCTGCATACTGGATCAATCTGAAAAGCGGGACATAATTCATTTTATGCTGTCATTCGTCTTGGCATGAATGACAGTAAACTTTGTCCACAGTAGAAAATGTCAGACATTTTTCTCCTGCGTCTCACTCACCACTCCTCGCCCTGCCAAACAGACATGTAGGCCACCTATTCATCTGCATTTGTTGACTCTTTGTTTTAGACCCAGCTTGTTTTTCCAATGAGCTGCATTTTAAACGGAAACTCCCTGCTTAGACGTTGACTTTGTGCAACCGTACCATCCGCCCTCATGCAAAAACCTTCATAATTCATCAGTTCCTGTTCGTCACAGGGCTGCTGTCATCAAACGGGTTTCTCTCTCGTAGTTTCTCTCTCTGCTCACTAAGTCGAAACCAGATTATGTTGCTTTTACAGACTTTGTGTTCTGCTTGTTTCATTACAAATAACATGGTACACAAGCTAATATAACTCACAATGTGTGCTCGAATGCAGCCTGTGATCCAAGATGTGACTCATTTAAGTGTTTTTTTAATACTCTGTTAAACTATGAATTAATAAAGTAATCAGTGGTCATAACTATACAAGTAGATCTACATAAGTACTGTACTTAAGTAGTATTTTGAGGCAGGCTACATTTACTCAGCGATTTACATTTAAAAGAGGATATATTGAACTTTTTTCCAATACATACCTGAGAAGTGGCAGTACTTTACAGATTAGGTTTTATTGATAAAACATGCATTATACACATTTAAAATATGGGGCATTGTTATAGTTTAAACCCATGATTTTCAAAGTAAAGGCAACCAGGGGTCGCCTCAGCAGGACAAGAGAAAAATAACACGATCATGTGTATTATTATAAACTATAATATATAGGAACTGAAATCTTATTTATCATGCCCATCTTTTTAATTGCCTCTTAGCCTAAACATCAGTAATTTTGTCAGAGGCTTTCTGTGTTGACCTGATACTATCTGCTCCTGAAATGTAGCCAGCTAGCTAGCTCGCTGGCTAACTAGCATACAAGTAGCTAAAACTCACAAAGCAAACGCATTTTTAAGTACAAGATCTGACAAGCAGTAGTAGCCCATTGTCATTGGATTTTGAAAGGCATCTTTCGACAGGGTTGACCAGGCTATGAGGTAATGTTTGGGATGCCTTGGCATGGAAAAGTTTGGGAACGGTATAAATCATCTAACAGTACATGGAACAGAAGCGCTATTTGGACTAGCTGCAAGAATGAAATGCTGCCAACATGTTAATGCATCAGTATTTACTGTAGGCTACATTAAAGTAGACTAATATATAATATTATTACACACTCAAAAAAATGAACTTTTTTGCTCTTGATAAATTTTTAATAACTTAATAATTGTTTTTTATCGGTCTTTTTATCGGTCTTTGTCAGTCACATGTCTGTTTTTGTTGTACGATGGAGGTAAACAGACAGCAGTTGCAATCTCTCGCAGAAGAAGCGGTTTGGTAAAGTTGTTTTGAGTTGTCAAGATCGCCAAACTGAAGAAGGAGTAGAAAAATAAGTCAAAGCCACACTGAGACAAACTCAACAAGGATGTCAGGGATCAATGTTTAGCTAAGTTGCCCAGCTGGAAAGCAGACGCTGCATCGCTCTGTCCAACTTCATCCCTGGATAACACCAACTTTCTTGTTACTAATTTGTAACGTTTCACCTGTGATCAGTTTAGAAACTACAAATCCCTTGAAGCTCACAGGCATTTCACCAATGGCTGGGTGCAGGATCTGCTTACATCAGCAGAAGTTGGCTGCGATTGTTAAACTCCGCTGGAGATTTTCTTTTTCTTTTTCTTGCTTTTTAATTGGATATTTGCTTTTGAATGTAAGCACATGCAGCGCGTATCACACACCAGGTGGAGCTTTGTTAATGGAAATTACACGTCAAGTCACAGGTAACATTAAAGAGCAGCAGGTGTGTCAACTGCAGCAAAAAGTTTTTGACCGTGTTGGCGAATGATCGATGGTGTCAGTGTATGTTTTTTTCTGCATTAAAGTGTTTTCTGTATGTCACTATGCTGAGAGGGCGAGCATGGAAAACAACGGCAAACAATGGATCTTTGAATATAAAGTTAAGTAAACTGGACGTTGTTTTCTATCCGTGCGAGTCCGAAACTTCGCCCCTCAGTGGCTTGATAATTAAAGTTATATTGTTTTAATTAAAAGTCACAGCAAACTTCTTATCAGCCACAAACTTCTTATCAGCCTCAAAACAAGATTGTGGTTCGTCTGTTTTGTTTATTTTTGAACATGAATGTAAAAGAGTCATGCATGTTACAATGTTATGATACAGAAATTATCTCATGTTCAAATGAGTGAAGAAGAATAAAAAATAAATGAATAAAACTACATCCGTCATGTGGTTTTAATGGTGTGATGTTCTACTGTTGATCTGTTCATGTCAAGCTATAGAGTTTCATATAATGTAGGAATAGTTTTCAGTAGGGTTGTGATTAAGTAAAATGCTTTGCGTTGTGTTGTTTACATTGTAGTACCCCCCAAAATGGCACTTGGACCCAAAATGCTCTGCGGCTTACATCACCTGACAAAGACTGATTAATGTTTTTGTGCCTCTACTTAAGTAACACCTTTAATGTATGGCCTCTTTTTTGCCGTGTTTAAGAGCAGCTTCATTCATCATTATCATTTTACTCAAACAGCATTTTCCCTTTAATATAGCTTTGTTGTTGCAGGGGAATCAATGATTCTTGAAGATTGTTGCATTTGCATTTGTCAATCGTATAACCTTGTAAAAACCCTAAGAGCTTTAGTGGCAAGGAAGCGGTCTTTGGTGATTTGGTTTGGTTTAACTGAATGTGCTGAATTAATTAAAAGTTTATAGCTCTGTTGTTACTGTAGGGCTCAATTAAACAAACCGCACTTATCCAGAGGTGTGCTGGTGACTGTCAAAGTTATGACTGAAGTGGAGCAGAGATGCTGGCTGACACTGAAAAAACACTATAACCCCACACCTCTGTTATCCTTCAGGCCAAAAACACAATCAACTAAAGTGGATAAATCCAACACAATGTTTTGGGTTTTTTGCTAATGATGCTGGTTTATACAAAAAAATAGGCTCATGGTAACATTTTTACTGCAAAGTTTTTTGTAAATCACCAAAGTGATGAACTTCTTGGCCTTTAAATAGCGGCGTGCTTTTAAAAGCCAGCTTACATTTCTAACATTTCTTGCAAGGAAATTTTTTTTTCCTCATGTCCACATTTATATGTTTGCTGTTTCTTGTTTTTTTTCTTTTTTTTGGTATGCAGAATAAGTCGGTCCAAGGCTTTTTCACAGCAGAGCAAACCAGCCAGAAAACTCCCATTCATCAAACAGGTATGTGTGTGTTGTCTTTGCTCACAGGAGGGGATGCCGAGAAAAGAGGTCGGTGAGTTATTTTAGCAGCGTTTGGGCTTCCCTCCAAGCCTTCATACCATCCCTGGGCCGTCCTATCTCCCACACAGAGGCCCGGGGGTGGCGAGGGGACGGCACAGTCCCTGCAGGATTAACACAAAGTCCTCTAATGGAGTCCGAGGTAGAGAGACCTGCACACTGCAACAAAACTTAAAGATCACCACTTGAGCTTTAGGTACTTAGGTTAGATACTCAGCTGGTCTGGCTCCTGGTGTTTAGCAGCATGGCCAGTGTTTGTGTAATCTGGTGGCTGAGTGGTAAGTGGATAAAAATGGAAATTGGCATCAGAAGTTGGCAAGTGGCCACCAGATTGTGCTGTAACGCTGCTGAGTTGATTTAAATTCTTAGCAGTTATTTAATTCAGTGTTTCCTTTAGTCTGTTGCTGCATTTATAACAAACAGAGATGTAAGACATACTCTGAGTGATCGTGCACTTACGTAAAAGCAGCATCACCACAGCAGAAAAACTCAAGTAAAAGTATAAAAGTACTGACATCAAAATATAATTGTATCATATAAACGCCAAAAAGTTCGAGTACTCATTCTGCAGAAAGTCCCATTTCAGAATAATATATATTATATTATTGAATTATAATTATCTATGCATTATCAATTTGTGCCTACCAGCATCAAAGCCAGGGTTTCCAGGGTTAGGGTGCCCTATAAGTAAACTTCCATTTTATTAAAGATTTTTTCTATGTTTTTTTATTGTTTTTTTCTTTACTTTTTTAATATCTGGGCAAAAATGGGTCTGTTGTAGCCATTAAAGTTAAAGCCAGTTTCAACCTATTTTTGTTACTTTATCCCCTTAGTCTTTTGAGTTCCCCCTGGGCTTCAAATTTTTCTTTCATCTATAATGTTACGTCTTCATTTACTTATTTGTTAATCAAAATTTTTAAAGTATGAGTAACTTAAGTTATCAAATAAATGTACTGGAGAAAAAAATATTTCCCTCTGAGTTGTAGTGAAGTCAAAGTCAGAAAGTAAACATACCTACAATAAAGAGTTAGTCCAGTACTTGAATAAATGTGCTTGTTCCTCTCCTCCACTGATCATATATAAGAAGCCTGTTTCTGCAGATATGGAATTGATCATAATGCCAGTTTAATCCTAAATTTAAAAACTTCTGTGCCAGTTTTTTAAAACTTTTTCAATCAATGCTGCTTCAGGTTTTTTTTTAAGTCAAACACAATGGCAGCATCTCTCTTCTCCTGCCCTTGTGCATTTCTAAATTCTTACCTGTCATAAATTTCAAAGCACTCATCAACCAACTTCCTAAAACCACATCACTGCTGGCAAACTATGAGGAAATGGTCATCTGCTGCTGTTTGAACAGGGACTCATTTCTCGTCCAAAGAGACAGAGAGGAGAAGGAGGTACAGAGAGATGGGCCACGTCGACCAAATCCTCCAAGATTCATTCACCCAAACTATCTCCAAGTCACTGGGCATTAACAAGGATCTAATGGGCTAATTGCCATTTGTAATGGTTGTTATCAGTGGGGCTTAGGCAGCCTATCGCCTGGAGTGAAGTTTGTGTATGTGTGTGTGAGGGTACTCGCCCTGAGGAGAGGCTCTTGGGTAATCCCGTGTTGACCAGAGGGCTTCGTGGTCCATTACAGGTCACGGCTCTAGACGGAGGGTAAACAAATTCCTAACTAACGAGGGATGAGGAGGGAGGAGGCCAACCTTCACACCCTCCTCCTCTTCCTCCCCCTCCCTAACCTCCTCAATGTAAAAAATAACTTTTATAACAGTTGTTGTTGAATTTTTGGTCAACTTGAGTCTCTCTCTCTTTTTTTTTTTATGTTGCATCTATTGGTGCAACAACTGCAATGCAGCATTGGATTAAAAAACAATGAGGACCTAATATTGCATAAAATATGGAGAAATGTTGAGAAAATGTTAGCGAAATAACAAATATCACAAATATTAAGACTCAAAATATGTAGCCAAAAGTTTCAGAGTTTAAGATGTCCAAAAATAACTGTATCTTTGTGATATAGTTTGTTGAATACTCAGCTTAAATTATCCCAAATGTTTCCAACAATGTTCAATCTCAAAGAAACCGTGCGTTTCTTGAATTAATCAAACTGCATCTTTTGTTTTCTTTGCTTTGATAGAGAGCCCTCTAGTGGCAGAAATGACATGCTGTGGGTTGATTGTAAATCTTTAAAAAATAAGCATCTGCACACTTAAAACTAATCCAACCTTAGTTTGCCTGGTCATGGTGTTAACGGTGAAATTAAAATTTATATGTATTTTTTTCATCAATAATAATTTCATTATTTAGTGTTTGGATGATAATATAGGTGTTTACTGTGTTGGTTGGTTTAAAGTATGAGTTTGACACTGGAACCTCCATGTTCAAAAAAGCAGAAATCCATTATTGTAAATATGCAATCTTTAAGCCACTTACCTTGAATTTTGCTTTGGTCTTGCAGGTGATTCTGGGCAGTGGCCCTTTAAAGAAAGGTCATGTGCCTGTCGATCACATAAACTTGTAAAAATCAAGTAAGCTTCAGCAGTGAGAAGGCAGTATTTGGTGTTTTATTTTGGTTTAATATTTTAAAGTTGGACAAAAGCTTCACACCTCTGATATCCCTCAGACACTTTGGCATCTTTAAATTGAGGACAACAATGGGAATAAGTTTTAATGTGTCATATTTGTTTGATTTAATGCCTTCTTTCTGATGTCAAGTAAACAAAAAAAATTCTGCTAGTCTCTCAGTTTTCTCAGTTATTGCAAAGAAATAATGGAGATCATTTTCAGAGTGAATTACGTGCTGAATAGTGATATAAATGTTTGAATATAACAACACTTGTGCCTGAGTATGGGACGTTTAAATGCCTCTGCATCATGCATCTCACAGATCACTTTCTCACATCCTTCTGGACTCATGCACAGACCTGCAGGAGCTGACTGTGCTGTTTCAGGCCACATTTACTCAGGATCAGAGAGCACATTTAACTGTTTGTAGAGCAGATGCCACATGATGGATCTCAAAAGAGGGATAAAGCTGAATCCATCTGAGGCGTCCGAATTTGCACTGATAAAGAGTTAAAACTCTGATCTTTTGTTTCCTACAAACTGAGCGATCACTCATTTAAACTAAACTGTAATTTTTAGGTACTTTCCAGTCATTGCCTGAACACAATGATGCAAGCATCATCTGAAACAGAGAATGAAAATGAAAAGGATTTGTAAAAAACACAAATAACTGAGTTTAGCAAGATGATTCAAAGTTTTCGGTTACCAAAGAAATCTGTCAGGCTCAAACACGTCAGTCACATAGGTCAAATATCAGCTCCTCTTTCCTTTTTGACCCTCAGTGCACAACTGCAACTAACGATTATTTTTTTAATCATATAGTGGATCAAATGGTTTCCTGATTAAAGCTGGGGTAGGCAGTTTATTTTTGCTGTCATTGGGAAAAAATCTGTAACAACCTTTCAGCATTTTGTAATTCAGGCGGTCCGAAGGAACACTTGACCTTTGCAACTCTCTTTGGTTCTGTTTTCAGGCTTCAGAAAATAAAGACCATGACGGGCACTTTTCAGCCAATAACAGGTCATTTCAGAGAGCGTGTGTTCCTATTGGCTGCTCTACAAAGGTAGATGCATTCACGTCCCCTCAGCTAGTGGAAGCCTGATACAATGGCAGAGTAAAAAGCTGCTCTTTCAGCTTTGGCAACAATGGCAAAACAAACCAAAAAAAGGAAGACCAATGTATCAAGATGGTCATCAATGACAGCAAACGAAATAAGACAAAAGCAAAAACTTTGAGGAGGTCATGCCACGGCTAGCTTGATTTCCAGATGTTTACTACCGCAGCTTTAATTGACAAATTATTTAATCTGTGAAAAATGCCAACCACAAGCAACCAGAGCCTATCATTACATCGTAAACTGTCTCATTTCGCCAAAACAACGGCCCAAACACATCACCAAAATCAAAGGTAAATAAATTTTAAGGCCTTATGAACACAGATCAATATTTTCCACATCTTAGAGCTATCTGGTCTCTTGTTCTCCTGCCCAAGGACAAATACACACACAAGCTGTGTCCCAATTCAGGGTCTGCATCCTTCGAAGGACGTG
>JAQFJB010000006.1:20148893-20159863 GCA_029874875.1 Naso minor
TGCAGTTTTTCCAGCTAAATCAGTAATACTGATTTGTGAAATAGGCTCTGGTTCTTCCATCGTGTCTGCCCCACAACGAAAAAAAAAAATATTTCAGAGGCGTTTCCACATGCAAACGCACACTATTTCTTCGACACAAATGTAGTATAAAGAAGATGACATTTCCATGCAGGGCACTTAATGTTGCTTCGCAAATATGTAGCTCCATCTTGGTGCTGTTCCTCTCCGACGGTTCAAGGATTTTTCAAATCCACGCAGGCAACCTCAGGGCTCACCTAGATCATCTTTAAGTTCAAGTTCAGCATTGGTGGGGTTGATGACCCCCTCCACGTCAAAGCCAGCCAAGTTACTGACCTCGCTGTGGATAAGGTTGAGCTGCAGAGCGGGAGGCGGGGGGAGCGAAGGGGGAGGCATGCCGAGGAGGAGGGACAGCAAGAAGGAAGAGGGGAGGAAGCAAAGCCATTAATTAAAACCAGATTCACACCACTCATCACTGGAGGGATATCTTGACTTTTTGATCATTTTTACGAATGAATAAACGAATGAAGCTGCACGTATGCGTTTCTAGAGACATCTACACTTTAATATCTAAATGAAGAGTGACATCTAAAATCAATCAATCAATAAATAAATATATAAAAGGGTGCCCTGGTAGCTCAGTTGGTAGAGCAGGTGCCCTATGTACAGAGGCTGTGTCCTTGCTGCAGCAACCATGGGTTTGATTCCACCCTGTGGCTCTTTGCTGCAAGTCATCCCTTTTCTCTCTCTCTCTTCTATTTCCTGTCCACTCTTGAGCTGTCCTATCAAAATAAAAGCGCAAAAGTCCCTCTAAAAATATCTAAAATATCTAAATGTAGGCTGACAGCCGGCACTCTGTGTGCAGAGTCATATATACTGTAACCACTTTCCTGATAAATGCACCGCCACAAAAAGGTTACATATTTAGCTTCAATATCAAGTTGAAAGACAAATATCATTAGATATTAATTAGACTTCTAAATAAGCCCCATGATGCAGCACTGTGGGGTCATGGACTAAATTAAAGTTTGATCGTTTAATTTTTCGACGTAAATAAAACATTTGGCATCTAAACTATAGTGTTTTTATTAATGCTAAAGAAGCCATCATGGAATAAAAACAGGAAAATGTCAATACAACAGCTGATGGTATTCTTGAGGTATTAGGAATTCTTGCTATCTATGGTAGATTTATCAGCGAAATAGTACAACCAAGAATGATTTCAGTACATCAGTAACTGTCACACAATGTGTTGTTTGTAGCTATATTGCACTTTCAGTTTTAAAGTAAACAATCACCAAGACTGAAGTAATATTTTAAAGCAATTAATTTAAAATGTCAAGGTATCCTCCTCAGTGTTAAGAACTTCAGTGCATAGGCCACATCCTGTTAATTTATCAGAATCATCTATTATGCAAACATTTCACCTCCAAGATTTAAACTTGGTAATAAAATGCCGGAATCGTCGCAGCATAAAGCAGTGAGAGTGAAAGCAGCGACAACAGAGCAGTGACTTAGAGTGTGACTGAAGCTGAACATATGGGCAAAAAAGTTCATTTTCAATTATGAAGTCTTTAAAACAGAAATGAGCTGCTGTTCCATTAATGGGTTCATTATCTTTATCAGCGGGAGGTTAACTGTGTTCATTTGATTAATGGTCATCCACTGATTTCAACAGCTGCTGTGATCTGTGGTCAACTACACACAATCAGGAGTGTGAGGATGGCAGACCAATACAGCCGCTACCGAGTGCTCAGACTGAAATTCACATGAACGCAGTTCATCTAAGAATGTGTATTAAAATGGCCATGAACCAAAATAGCATGCTTTTAAACTGTAATATTTCAGAAATGCGTAAAACAAAAAAAAGCTACAATTTTAGAATGTAAAGGAGGAAATCTGTTCATTACTTACAATAACTGAAAAAAAGAGTCTGAAGCTAAATGATACGGACAGAACCATAATGTGTGTGCTACTGCATTTGATAAGGTTATTTGGGCAGTACTGAAAAATATTAGCATATGCACGGTGGACCAAAGCATGCGGCACTGTTAACAGCAGTTAAAGTCACAACTGAGCTGAAACATTAAGCTCTGGAAGTAAATTTACCACTTTATTACTTTACAGCAAACACTTAATTTTTTAACTGTGTAAACCAGTGACTGTATAAAGACAGACGACAGAACAGTCCATCAAAAGTAATATCAAAACATCTTGATTGATTGCAGAATAGCTCATATATTCTGGCCATACATGTTAGCAAATGGGACAAAGAAGCTAATCTAATCTGTATGTCTAAGTGCTAGATTTTTCTACTAAGTTTGGTTTTGTTATTTAATGCCAACAAACAGGGGCGTAAGGTCATGACTGACAGCTGACCTCAAACCTTGGTTGAGTCATGCAGCTGTCTGGGGTGTAAGAAAATATCGATATGTATCAATAATGTGAAATTTTGTTTAGCAATATTGTAACGATTAGTTACACGATTAGTTTTCACGCAAAGGTATGTGGAAGTAGTTTGGATGGCTACTGAACAAAAACTATTTCTATGATATTCTGATTGCACTTCTTTTTTTAACTCAGATTTTTTGGAAGTTGTGGTGAAATTGCATTTTATCGCCTCACTTGCAATACTGCATTGTATCTTAACATATCGTATCGTAACCCCTGCATCTTGATACTTATCGTATCGCCAGATTCTTGCCAATACACAGCCCTAGTGGCTGCATGGGCGGGGCCTCACTACCGCAGCTCCCTCTGCCAATCACAACTCCACAGATTTTTGCTCAAAATTAGTCATCAGCACAAGATGGCAACGCCTGTATCGGGATATTTGGGTTACCTTTTGTACAGAGGAAGGAAGTGGAGAAATCATTTTTCCATCAGCGGTTTTAAAAATGTATTACAGAGTTTTCATGACTCAGCAGATTGTAACAACATTCCTGCAGAGGCCCACAGTCAATCCTACACTTACATTCTGCATTGTACAACACTTCACACAAGAGCTTTACTGAGAGGAAAAAATAAATCAGATTACACTGTTGAAACAGTAACGTTGTAAATTGCCGACTAGGTGCCAAACATTTTTCCTTGGCACAAATCTGAAATTACTATCAATTATTACCACTGTTCAAAAGTAGGAAACAAGGAGTCAGTGTCACTTCTTGCATCATTCTTGAGTCATACGCGCTCTTACAGTGTCGTTCCGCTGCCTTTCATGTTTTTCAAACTCACATCTATTTTTAAGATGTTTCTGATCTTCATGATCTTGTGATCCTGGTGATCTTGAAACTTGATAATTTAAAAAGAAAAAACTTTGACAGGGCTTTGATGAGACTTGAGACAAATTTGCTTCCATGTTTCAGCTCAACAAAAAGGGGTTAAGGGGAAGTTTCTTTATGCTCAGCAGGACCAAAGCGCGGGGAGCTCACAGATCTCAGATACAGCAGATGAGCAGTTAACACAGCATTCATTGTTACTACTATAACACTTTGAGCTTAGTCCACTGCTCTGTTGTATGGCAGCAAAGCCTGTCCATGAAGTCATGTGCATTATAGCAGACCTGACGGGAAGTACAGCCAGATGGAAATTTACATTTATAGAACAAAATATCACAAACAGCTTTCTTTCTATGAGACAGGCCAGATAACCTATTAGGGAAAATATTATCAGATCATCTTCGATTGAATTGAAAATGGGAAGCTGAATAAAAACAGATGAATATTTTAAGAAGGCAGAACTATGAGTTTGTAGTCTGAAGTCTGCACACATTCTACTACAAAGAGCAGAATAAAAACCATGACTCTGGTTTTATAATTTTCTTAAGGACTAATCTGATTAATCTGGTCATTTGTCGGGAATGAGATATCAAGTTTTCTTCATAACACAGAAAGAATCCTCCATGACGGAAGAAAACATAACATTTCCTCTGACTTGTCCAAACATTGGTTTTGGCACTGCTTTTTCCAATAAATTTCTATATGTTTGTTTTTAAGCCTGGCATGAGTTTGCAGTCTGTTCATCTCAAACTCCACTCTACTTTTCTGTAGTTTATTATATATTTAGCTGACCTTTTGACCCAGGAAGAGGCTCTTGGTGGAGAGCACAGTGAAGCTGTCTGGAGATCCCTCTGTGGTGCTGTCCGCCGACGCTGCCTTGCTCACCTCACCCTGTTTCTGTTGAGGACAACCAAAACATTTCAACTTAATGTGACACTTCATTTTTCTCAGGAGAAAAAGAGTTTTCTGTCCAGCTACAATATTACTGTTGGAGCTGTTTTGGCATAATAACATCTTGATTCAGAGCTGTGACGCTGGTTCGATTTTTCTTGGTTCAAGTATCTCCCTGTCTATCAGACATGGCAGACCTTTTATTTCATGTTTGGTTCCTCCCCAGTCATACACAGTGCACTGTTTAACAAAATCCTGGACATGTACAGCCTATTGTGAATATACATGCAGACAGAATGGATTGCTGTACCTTGTTTGCATAACAAATTTACCCTCGGATACTAATAAAGAAACCTTGACTTGACCTTAAGAGAGAATAATGAGAAGAGGAGCATCCTGTTGCGTCAGAGGGAGAATGTAAACAAAACTTTGGATGAAAAGTAGTGCTGGCCACTAAACTGAACAGAGTTGGAAAAAAGAGAATGTGAACGTGAGTGTATGTGTGTGTGCTGACAATAAGTAGGTAGCAGTAGCTCTACACAAGCAAAGCCGTTCACCCAGCTGCATTCTTTAAAGTTGAAGACTTAATAGCTTAATCATAGCACCGCTAACAGCACAAGCTAATCCAGTTAACAGCTACACTCGCACTGAGCTGCTGCGACTTCTTTTTGGTCACTTAGCTGTGTCAATATATATTTTTTAACCGTTTTACTTGGCGTATTTATTTATTTCTCCTTATTCATTAGCATTAAAAAAAAGTTACCACCCATACTGGCAATTAGCATTCTGTTAAATTGTAGACAGTGAGACTCAAAACCAATAAAGTGCTGATAGAGTAAATGCAGTGATGTACATTCTATGTCTTCATCATGTTACATGTCACCTTCCCCCGAAAAAACGCCCCCACAATTAAAATCTGATTCTGTAGGAAATACTGTTTTAGTTTCCATAATTTAAGCTCTACCTTTTGAACATCACCACTGTTCATCAGACATGAGTTAATTATGATCATCAGTCAAGATCTTATTTTGTCATTATTTACGAGTTTGAGGAAATGCTCCCAGTAATAGATAAACATTTATCTCTTTATTTCTTATTTCTCTCTTCTCTGTCTCATGTTTAAATCACACCACAGCTTGCTTGTAAGAGACACATTTTGTATTTTAATTAGTTCAGTTGAATTTTTGCGGTTGCTACCTGAGTTTGAACAGCACAGTTCTCTGTTACACAAACTAAAGGAACTAAATGCTCAAACAATAAATGAACCTATAAGCCGATTACAAAACGATGGCTGGCATTTTCCTATTTTTAACAACTCTGCAGGTACATTTAAATGAAATCTTTTCAGATTTTTTGAGTTTCTGTTCCTGCTGTTCCTCCTCTTGGTCTTGTTTTCAATAATAAACAAATGTCTGTTTTACAAGATTTTAAATTGAATTTTGCACCCTTACAAACTGATAAGTGTACCAGAACAACAATGTTACGTGGTCAAACAGATACAAGTCAGTCTTTCTGGTGCTCTTCAGTGGGCAAACAAACACTTAATGACAGCTGTTCAATCTTATTTGACCACAAAACATTCAATGTTAATCAAAAACACCACACTTGTGTTCACATGAGTGTGTACCTTAGCTTTCCCTCCAGCCTTTTTCCCACTCAGTTTCTTGGCAGCTGTTTTCTTGACCGGCTTGGGTTTCTTCTCGGGGGCCGGTGAGACGGGAGTCTCCAGTTTTCCCTTCGCTCCTCTCTTCTTAGCAAGCAGCTCTGGATGGATGTTGGGCAGGACTCCACCTGCTGCAATGGTCACACCTTTCAGCAACTGAGACAGAAAGACAAAGTTAAAAACTGGAACTCATGCGGAACCACACCACCTGGAAGATGAGAAATCAACACAAAAACTTAGTGGAATGATATTGTGAACAGCATGCTTCTGTAACAGGGCGCAGAATGAAAACGCCATTGTTTTTTGTCTTTGAAATGACAAATTAGATCATTTTAAAGTAAGTGTGACATCATATTAAATTTACATTAATGCTACATGTCTAATGTTTTCTCTGGAAAGTGCAACATCTGACCTGGTTCAACTCCTCATCATTGGCGATGGCCAGCAAGATGTGTCGTGGCGTGACGCGACCCTTCTTGTTGTCTCTGGCAGCATTACCTGCCAACTCCAAGATCTCCGCTACATGAGTGAAGAATAAAAAAATAAAAAAATCACATAACTCTACGAAGTTTCTCTAAAATATAAAATCAATAATTAAAACATACATACATACTCTTTGTTTAAATGCACATCCTCTCCTCTCAAAAAACAAATCTCACCAGTCAGATACTCAAGGACAGCAGCCAGGTAGACGGGTGCTCCCACCCCGATGCGATATTTTGGCAGGCCCCTCTTGATGTAGCGCAGCATGCGTCCCACAGGGAAGATGACCCCGGCCTTGGTGGACCGGGACGTCTTGGTCGATTTTTTCTTTCCTCCTCGGCTGGACATGGTGCTGAGACCGCTACCAGTGTCAGGCTCTGCAGGGACACACAACCAGAATCCATTCACGTATCTGAATCCTGACCTTTTTTCTTTATCGAGAGAAAAATATAAGTTAGAGAGTACAGCTAATGTGGAAGCATACACAAACGTACTGACTGAAATCACAAACAGAGGCTGCAGCAGAGAAAATCTCTCTTAAACTGGAAAGCAAGAGACTTGCACAAATTGTATGAGATCCAAGTGTTAGGTTAGGTAACTCCTCACTACAGGAAGTGATGAATCACAATAAAACAGTAAAATAAACTTTCTGCTGCAAGCAATGGACTCCATCTAAGTTTAAAAACATCTTCACAGTTTCCAGCTGTTACATTGTGACATTGAAAACATGGTAAAATCGTATTTTCATGACAGAATATACTTTGGCCGTGTTTTATTAAAATAAGGAAACCAGTGGCTATCAAATGTTTGATACCCTTTCACCAAATGTAACATCCTTTAAACCTTACCATACAATTTATAATAACATTAGTACTGTCATGATGCATTTAGGGCCAGGCCCTTCAACTAAAGTCTGTTAATCACCTTCTTAGAAAACAACAACCAGCAGGAAGTTCTCTGCTTTTAATTCATTCTCAACCACAAATCCCCAGGATGACCTATAGGCGTGACAATTTCAAATGTCATTCAGAATTTTAGGCAACATGTTTACATCAATTACATACTTTAGGCTTTTTGTTTGTTTTGTTTTGATTACCCTCAAGCCAAAGAGCAGCCTAAATGTCACACTAGGTGAAAGCAGAGATGGAATATGCTGCTGGCTGATCACTGCTGCAAACGCATATGTTCTTGATAAAATATTAGCATGCTGGTAATGGCCATTTATTGAATGTAAATATGCATGTAGCTATGATTTTTTTTTAAATATACTAGACTCTGATTTTTTTTAAAAATGTAATATCCGGTAAATCCCGTAGATAATTCAATAACATGTCAAAAACGTGATTAAAGTGATTTTTTATTTCACCAGATGCAGGCACCAATTAGCCGTGTGTTACTGAATCAATTAGCCTCACCAAAGGCCAGGCTGTTTCCCAAAGCTGCTGTAATGCAAAGAACACACACACGATACATCATATCATTAAAAAATTAATGAAAACGGTGAAATTATCACGTTCTTGACCGGCAGCGAACAGATTCAACATCTGCGGCATTTCTCCACTCCGGTCAGGTGTAGGTAGGTGGGTTTAACCGCCACACTGGACATTTCTCTCCGCTGATCACTGACATGACAACCATTTCCGCATGCCAACAGCTTAACGGCTGTCTCGCGCCGTTAAATTTATTTTATTTACACACTGAGCGACTAAACTAACGGCTAAAACTGAGCTGTCAGACGACGTGACTGAAGTTTGCCGTTCAGGTCAGCGAGCTTTCTGATGGAATTAACCCCGGCGGAGCGGCGGCGGCTGCCCGCTCCTCCTTCTCCTCCCCTCCCTGCCTGTCAGCTCCAGCAGCACGGTCTCCGCTCCCGGCCTCCATGCTAAAAAGACACGAATTGGCAACGCTAACGGCTCCGTACGCTGCACGGAGACCGGTTCAGCCGACAAGAAGCGAGCATATTCGACCCGACATGACGGTGTACAAATTACTTACAAAACAGGACGCGGTGAAAATGTCTCCGGTTCTCCGGTGACAAGCCTTGGCAGAGTCCTCGACTCCCACAATCCACAGCGAGTTGAAATATCGGAGCGAGCCAGCCAGCGCTGCTCGCGGAGCGATGCAACTGGAGAGCAGAGAGCAAACCTGCTGAATGCGAATCTGCACGAGATGATCTTTAACCCTTTACACCGTTACTTTGCACGAGAAAGCACGTGCTTTGAACCGAAATGCTGACTGTTTCTGGAGCAGATCGATGCTAACTCTCACATTTAAGTATTCCTGAGGTAATATTACAAATAGCGCTTTTAGGCCCACTATTAGCTACATCCAACTGTTTGCCCAGGGGTGTCACTGATTCTGGGCACCTCGTGAAAATAGTCCCCTGCCCCCACCTCATAAATCAGACTGGAGTTTTTTGTATCAATCAAAAAAAAAAGAAAGAAAGAAAGAAAAAAAGAAAAGAAAAGAAAAAAAGGAAATCAGGTATTTTGAGTGGAATTGCATGTTCAAAATGAGTAACTTTGCCTACAGATACGCAGGTATCCAAATGGTTTGGCTTTCGTCCACACAAACACAGTATTAGGTCACTGAAAATAGATCTTTTGGAAAACTCTGGACAGGGTGAGTGTATCCAAAAGTTTCCTTTAAAGTGTTTTTATGTAGGAAAAACAGCGTTTTTTAGCTTTTGATGACAGAGCATGCACCACTTTCTCCATAGCGATGATAGCAACCTTGCAGCATAGAACACATCAGAATGTGCTACAGAGATCACTACATTAATAATATAATAATATAAACACTCCAACAAGACTTTCAAGCTGCCAACTTTTCAGATCTTAGCCAAAAAACAGTCAGACCTCAGTTGAAGTTGCAGTTAGCTTTCTGATAATGGCTTTTTCTTCAAGCAATTACTTTAGGGTAAGGTTGACACATATTGGTTTTGCATGCTCGTGACAGCTTTTTTTTATGTTATTGCATTTTTATTTGAACAGAGATTATTTGAAACAGTGCTAGTGTGACCAGGAAGGTTTTTTGTTTTTTGTTTTTTTTGAGAACAAAGAAGGGAAAACCCCTTAAACATGGCCTACTTATGTCCATATACTGGGCCTAAGTGAATTTTAGAGGCCTCTGGAAAGTTTAGCCAACAGTTTCAATGAAAACAATCTGTCAGATGCAAAATCTCAAAGGCCGAATTCGTATGACCACACGAATAGCATAACCCTGGACTTTATCATGAATAGTTAATAGATGTCCAGACATTATCGGACAAATTTAATTTTTTACTTGAAAATGGCACACAAAGAAAAGTGGGCGTATTTTTTAAAAAGTCATTTGGATTCACCCTCTGAGCACCATGGATATAATCTCATCAAAGGATTATGGTTAGGAAATGTAATAAAATACAGCAGTCTGGATCGACTGGTTAGAACGACAGAATGACTGTGCTCTCTTTGTTTTCTGCGCTGCACAGTTTTTATGTTGGTATATGATATGATATGATATAAACAGGGCCATACCGTGAATATGCTGCAGAGATCAAAGGGTAAGCAAATGACTTTCCTTTGATACCTGCAACAATCAGCCTGTTCCAACACAGCCTATAATAAAAGCTACAACTTATATGGGAGTGAAAACACACTGTAGGCAAGTGGAACAATGATTTTGCAAAACAAATTAACACAACTAAAGCTAAACTCCGTCATTAAAAATGTCGACTTTGAATTCCAACTTTAAAAGAAGCCAAAATAAGTTTGACCAGCATTGAGATGCTGAACTTGCTTACATGCATTTACTGTGTATTTTAAACTGTATTTGATGTTTTTGGGCTTACCTGCTAAATTTAGGTGATAAATTTGTGCCTTGTTCAGCACATTGCTGCAGGAGGGTTTGGTCATCAGGGAGATAGACTTAGATTTGGTGTATTTTTTATGTAATCATTATACAGAGAGCAAAGATTAAGGCAGACAAAGGTCAAATTTGCAGATGTTGTCAGCTGCAGCTCAGATCCTTGTTCTTAGATCCTATCGCAGGGGTTGGGTAGGATTTAAATTGATTATCCATGCTGCGATTTAATTGTATCTCACCTGAATTAACCTTTGCAGTTTACCTGTACGTCACCCTGCTGGCATTTGTCTCTCCCCAATAGGTACAAAGAAAAAATAAAGGTCTTCTCACTGTAGTTCCCTTCAATTAATTTGATTAATTTTAAAAAAGGACACACTCTCTCTAATATGGTGAATGCATCTGCTAGTTCTTCTATTTTTTTCTATTTTGTGCCATGTGCCACCAACTGTAAGTATTACCAAACAGATTCTTAGCAAAGCGCAGGTGTCACTGATGCAATTTACAAAGCCAACCACCAGGACCCAGAGCCTGAAGCAGTGAAATGGAATTCAGTCACCATTATTCTATTATTTATACCTGGGTGTTTCCTAATGTGACATGTCAGATATCCCCAAAGAGAAACGCCTTTTATCAGCAAAGACCAAACCCTAAAAGGAATTTGCATCACAAAGAATGTTTCTAAGTGTTGTTACCATAGAACTCAGAGGACACAGAGGACCATAGAGGAGCCACACTGGTGCATTTATTATTATCATTTTCTTAAAACTATGAAAATATAAATATATCAATTG
>JAQFJB010000006.1:20169529-20179724 GCA_029874875.1 Naso minor
TTAACGTGATAGATTTTTAAATTCAAATTGAAGAAATTGTTTTAGTGATTAATTTTACTGGATGAAAATCATAATGTTTTGTGTGTCTTTGTGATTGAACACATCTGCACTTGAACACAAACGCATGTGACCCTCAGGGTTGCTGCTGTGACGTGTCCACCTGCCCGTCTGAACAAAGTCCTCTCACTGTGTTTGATTAACAGATGTTGATGGACACTGCAGAGATAAACAGTGACATTACTGATAACCAAGGCCGGAAGGTTACTCTCGAAAAACAATCAGATTATTGATTACTGTCCAAAGATTATAACCGGTGACACAGGGCACAAGAATAAAAATATCTGTATTGGTCAGTTTCAGGCTGCTTTTACGTTCAGAATTCAAACATCCTGCAGCTTACAGACATTTCACTAATGTATATTTCTTCACACACCTTTTCTCAGACTACACAGACAGTAGTGCGGCCTCTTGCAACGTCTCTGCATGCACATTTCATGATCCACTTTGTCATCTTTATAGGGTTACATAAATTGCCTTAACATTTCTCTTTTGCTGATGTCAGTCATAAAACTTCCTTGCCCACGATGAGCTAATCTACCGAGTCCTGCTGGCTCTCTGCGTGCAGAGATACCGAAGCTCTGTGACCGAGATTAACTGTCTGAAGTTTCAAATGTTGGGACACACTGCTGTGAAGCAACAATACAAATTAGGCAACACTGCTGTGAAGTTTATCAAGCAGTTTATCTGCAGATCTTTATTACATTCCACCACAGAAGTCACCTGTAGTTGTTTGTTTTATACGAATGCTCTTACAGTTTTTGATGACATTGGCTCTTGGAATATAATTTAAATGCATGTGAATTAAACGTCTGTCTGACTCTTGCATGGTCTTACAGGTGGATCCAGTGAAGCTTCGCCACGCGGTGAAGACTGTCCTCTTAAACCAGGTGTTCATCTCCGGGCCCATGGTGGTGGCTGCTTACTACCTGACGAGCCTGAGAGGGAACCCCTGTGACCCTGAGCTGCCCACCTTCCACCGGGCCCTGATGGAGCTGGCCTTCTTTTCCCTGACGGAGGAAGTTCTGTTTTACTATTCACACAGGTAGGATCCTTACACCTGTGACAGGCAGTGAAAAGTGGAGATTAATCAGAAAATACAACCCGCTTTATACCCAGTAGTAACATTTTATCCACATTTGAGATTTAGTTGTCATTAAACACTGTGGTTAAACATTACTGCCATCTAGTGGTGATAGTAAAGAAAGTGAATCCTGGTAATATAACAGGAGAGCAGTTTTTTGTGTTTGTGTCCTGCCATTAGAGAAAGGCTTTTTCATATGGTGTCTGTTGTTTTTGTTTTTTGTCATGCCATTTATAATATTAAAGTGAAACTAGACAACTTTTTTGGCTTAACTTTGTCAATATGATGTTAACCTGATTAAATAGTGTAATAGTGGTTGAAAAATGACACCATTCGCTGCCAAACTGGTCTCCAGTAAGCCCTGTTTTTACCATGAGATTTCCTTTGCCACCGGGATGACGGTTTCACAAAAAAATGAAAAATTAGTGACACTTTGTACTTTCTGTCCTAATTTTAAAAATTGCTGGTTTAGCCCCATAAATGTATTTGCTTGTTGTCTGAGCCTTTTATGATAATAAGTGAGTCTTTGTGTTCGTGGCTTGTTTGGACAAAAGAAGAAATTTGAAGACATCAAGTTGGGCCCTGTGAAATTTGAAAGAACTTTTTTTTACACTTTTTTTTTTAAACATTCTATCAAATAAACGATAAATTGATGAATCCTGAAAATAATCAGCAGATTAATTGATGATGAAGAAAATCGTTGTTAGTTGCAGCCCTGAAAGATAAACAATGAAAATAATAGGGAGGACAAAGCTAAAAGCCTTGGCATTGCGAGCATACTGATGTTAGTCTGTTGATTCCTGCTGTTTAAAACATGTCAGTGTATAAGTGGATCTGCATCATCTTTCCTCTCAGGCTCTTCCACCATCCCAGCCTCTACAAGCATTTCCACAAACAACACCACGAGTGGACCGCTCCCATCGGAGTCGTCTCCCTCTACGCTCATCCTCTGGAGCATGTGGTGAGTGATCTCCTCCCTTCTTTTTGTGCCATTTTCTGTCCGTTTCAGTCACATTCTTGGATAATTGTCAGGAACGAATGAATTTACGTTGTTTTTTTCATAGTCATTCAAACCAGTTTGTTCTTCCTCTTTGCCGTTGTTAGATTTCCAACATGATGCCGGTGGTGATTGGGCCAATCATTCTGTGCTCCCACTTGACCACCACCACCATGTGGTACTGCCTGGCACTGGTCAGCACCACCATCTCCCACAGCGGATACCACCTCCCCTTCCTGCCCTCCCCTGAGTACCACGACTTCCACCACCTCAGGTGAAGTCCACCTGTCCAATCTTTAAAAACAAATCACCAGCGTACTTCATTAAAAAAAAGGCTAAATAGTTTGCCAAAACATGCAGGCAATGTAGTTTTTAGCAAATGTTACTCAAACAGAAGGAAAGAGTGTATTTGTTGGGGACTACTTTCAGCTGCGGATTAATACAAGTTGACGGTACTAGTGAGAATTACAGTTTAAGGGTAAAATATAAACACTTAAAGGATATTATCTCTGTGAAATCTTTAAAAAGGATGACTCTTAATTAGTTTTAGTAAATTGGACAATGACCACAAAGAAAACACAGATTCCATTAGATAATTTCTCAAAAGTTTATATCATTTTGTGAGTTTGTAGAAAATGGTGGCAGCTGTACTCACACGTGCTTCCTGGTTTCAGGTTCAACCAGTGTTTTGGGGTCTTCGGTGTGCTCGATCGGCTCCATGGAACCGACAGCAAATTTAGGCAGACAAAGCAGTACGAGCGCCACATCCTCCTCACCAGCCTCACACCTCTGAACGAGAGCATCCCTGACACACCCAAGAAGGGCCAGTGAGGACCAGTGACCTCTGACCTTCGTCCTCAGACCCCAGCCTCGCCAAGTTTGGGATCAGTTCCCATTCGATCTTAAATGACTATTACATTTTGATTTTTTTAATCCAGACAAACTCTTTATCAGCGTCAGACTGTGAAAGTCTCTCCACACTCTCTGGTCACCAACATTACTTTTTTTCTCTTTTATCTTGTTTTACATAATCTGACTTGCAGATTTCAGGCACTTTTTTAAAGTTTAGCCTCCATGTTCACTGTCGATGTGGAGTTGCCTGCCACTGCTGTTCTTGTAGCTCAATTTGGGTAATGGATTTTATCGAAGTCGAGTGACCAATAGTTTGGGGTTATTTTGCAATCAAACCCTGATGACAAGTTGAAATGTAATGATGGAAAAAATTAATGGGTGGTGTGTTACCTCTAGGAGAAGACAAAAAGTTGTACATAATGAAAATATAAATAATTTAATTATCACTATATTAAGGCTGCTTAAGGAAACTTTTTTTAAACAATAAATTCAAACATTCCCTGTAAATCAAAGTATGAGAAAATGATTCAGAGCTATGTGATGGTGAGTCAAAGTTTTTACTTGCCATGACTTTTTAAAATTTTATTTTATTCATTTTAAACTTCCATAGAGGGTTTACATTCTCTTGCTTCCAAATGTTTTGATTTTTAATTCATGGATTTTATTAAAAATTAGCTAAAAAACAATCTTATTACACATGGACATTGTTTATCGGAGCGATCCCTGCAAAGTCACAGTCAGCCTTTGTCCTGGTTGCCTTCAGCTAATGTTGATTTTCTCACCTTTTCAACATCCAACTGACTCTTCCTGTAAAACTTCGTGTTTTACGGGTTGTTTACTGGTGCTGCTTCAGATTACATTCTTCAATTGTACTTAAAATTCTACATTTCTTTTTCTAACAAAACTGTAGGAAAAAATTAGTTGGTTGTTGCAAAGCACCTAAAATGCAAAATGTTTACTTTTTTTAAAAAACAGATTTCCACATTTCCAAATAATGACAGGAAGTTTAAAAAAATTCAGAAATTTATGTGGTTTCAATGTAAATTTAACTTTTGAACAGCCACTAAATGACATGTTTGCACCTCTCTGTAAATTTTTTTATGTTAGTGGCATCTGTTTGATTCTTAAGTTATTGTAGTAATTCTTTTATTGACAAACAGCACTTCAAGCTCATCAGTCCAGACCTCTCTGCTGCTCAGACATCAATACATATGCACTTTTATTTCTGTGGCACTTAAACATATCCTTGAATGTCAAATGTGTCTACGTTTCACAGGAGGCCTCAGAAACGGCTGTATGATCAATGATAAACTGCTGAGATCTCTGTGATTGAATCAATATTAATGTTTTGACTGGACTGTTTATTAAAACATTTTAAAAAGAGGTGTGATTTCATGTTTCCTCTATTTTTCTATGCAGTCAGGATGCTAAAGAAAAACACCTACTAAAGAAAAAACAGTACTTAATGCTACATCCACACTGATATGTCCAACTTGAAATCTGACTTATGTGGTTTCAGTTTGTCCATTCATTCTCACACACGGAAGAAATAATCACTCAGGAGTCGGTGTTTGAGGTTTTTTTGTCCGTTTTGTGTTTTTTTTCTTTATTAAAGGAAAAGCATAATTACTACAAATTACAAATAACACTAATAGCGAATCACATCAGCCTACAAAGCAGATATTATGAATATTAAATGTTATAATACAAGAGCTCATTCAAGTATTTTACATTTTTCCATTTTATATATTTTTTTGTTCCTTTTTTCCTTGTTTTCATCTTTTTTTCCTCATGACAAGCCTAGGATATTGTAATGTAATGAACTATTTTAATGGTTCATATACAGTTATATCTTATTATATGGCTTTATGGAAGTCTGTCCTTTTTTTTTTCAGTCTCCAGACATCATTACCAGCCATAATCCTCTGAGCGACATCACAAACCCCAGCTGGGATCTTTCTCTCTTCCTCTCTTCTCATGTTCTGCTCCTCCCTCCATTTCCACGTCCATCACTCATCTCTCTAGTGTCTGGCCAGCTGGCCAAAGAGCGGAGGGTGCGGTGCCCCCTATAGTCTGTTTGAACAGCTAGCAGCAGCTCTACGCTGAAGGAGAAGGCTGAAAACTCCCAAAACACCTGAAACGCCCCAAATGTCCGGTGACAGGTGCTGATCACATTAGAGGGAGGGATCATGTGACTGTCCCTGGAAGAAGGCCCCCTAGAGGCAGTCTGCCACGCCTGCAGCCACACACACCAGCTCAGCTTAAAGGCTTCGCTGGTTTTGAGAAATGCATGAGTTTTTTCTTGTCTTTGTAGTTCTTGTTTCTCTGTCTTTAAACCTCCGGTAAACACTTTGATGCATCAACTGTAAGCCTCTGAAACGGATCCAAATCTCCCTGAAGATAAACCAACAAAAGGAGGAAAAAAAACAAAACAAAAAAAAAAAACAAATACAGCTTTGCTTTGCATTTTCATGTTTCCAACAAATGTGGCTTTAGAGGAAGAACTGAAGAACAGAAACACTGACAGGACAAATGTCAAATCTACTTCCAACCTGCTGGAACAACAACCAGCAGGAAGAATACAACAGTTTCACCGAAAATTGTCAGGCTTCATCCAAACTTAATCCCTCAAATGCATTTGAACTTTTTTACTCATGTGACTATACTGCTTGACTCTTAAAACAAACACTGCAGTATGTCAACAGAAAGTGGGCCATCTGGTTCTCCACGTGTGTTAAGACACAAATTTTCTTCTCCAGAGTTTTAGTCTGAACCTCCAAAATCAAAACATTTCTTTGTTTTTGACTTTGCGGGCATAGTGTTTATAGAAAATTAGTTTGAGCTGTGTTAACACATGCTGCTCTGTCATCTTAACTAAAGAAAAAAAGAACAAATTAACTGTGATTTCAACATGAAATACTATAAGCTTAACAGATTTCCTGTCGCACTGAATACCTGTTGACGCCCTGATCTTGACTTTCCCTTTTGTGTTGTGAATCACGTTCCTGTTTTTGAAATGCACAGCCTGACACAAACCTCCATCCGCCTCCATCATAAGAAAACACTAGAAACACTGCAGAATGAAAATTAAAAAGCATTAAAAGATAATCATGAGACCATTAAAAAAAATGAGAGTACATACACGTGTAAGGCAAATATATAATCTGTTCTATAAACAAAATGAGTAGCAGGGAGCTGTAATCATTTCTCTTCATCTGTCAAATTCACATTTACATTAGTGGAGGAAAAAGAATCACTCTGCTATTTGATATCATGAGAACTCAAGTTGGATAAAGATGTTTGTATCCACACATCTGACTGAAGGAAGTGTGACAACTGAGCAGTGTGAAAGAACGATTCAGTCTTGTTTCTCTCCACAGCGAGGCAAGACAACGAGCTGTGTGTGTGTGTGTGTGTGTGTTTTCTAATCAGCTTGCACACGCTGCTACATTTGTACCTGTGTCAGTATTTGTGCCTGTAACTGATGTGTGTGTATGTATGTGTGTGTGTGTGTGTGTGAGAAACAGGAAGAGGTGGCGGTCCATTCAGCGAACTTCAGTATCAGCGGTGAAGTCAGAGGCTGAACGTCTGAGCCTCCACCCAGAGCACCTGCGACAGAGCACCACGGCCCTCCTCCTCGTCACCATCGCTTCTTCAAGTAATCCAGATTGATGATTCCAGTCCTGATCGTCACTAACGTCAACTGATGGATGGATGTCGAACGGATGGATGAACGGATGGATGCAGCTTGTGTGACAGGAGAGGTGCGAGGAGGGGCGGGAGAGATGGTCAGGGAGCACCCAGGGATCATCAGGGCCTTTCTCTTCCCAACTCTCCATCCCCCTGAAGTGTTTTTTCTTTTGTTTTTTTTTAAATGTAGTATGGGGAAGGCGACCGTCGTCCACCAGGTTGACATGTTTCAGCACAAAAAGCCACGACTTGCAAACACAGGGAAGAATTACAGGACTTGTAACAGACTTGTGTGACACTTGGAAGACAGTTCAGAAAAGGTGATGGAGGGGAGTGAGGGGAACAGTTTGGCAGACAGAGCGCCACCCTATGGCGTCTGCTGGAAATGGTGACCGGATACATGGGTGATCTCAATGCTGTACAATCGACAATAAGGTGGCGGGCACAAGTTAGAAGCAATAAAACCATTAAAATAAGGCAACTTTCAATGATCGTGTCCACACTGAGGGATTGGTACAAGTCTTTTTTTTCCTCTATTTTTATCATTTGGTTCTTTAATATTTCCCCTCAATGTCCAGCCATACAGAAAATCAAAAATTTTGAATATTTAGCCCCTCAGCTTACAGCAGCGGGGGCTCTGCGGATGGAAATGTCAGTCGCTCGATTCAACCCATTTTGGTCCGGTTGGATGTCAGGAGCAGCGCAGACTCCTCTCGCGGGGCTTTCAGAAGCTCAGTGTTGTTCAAACTATTTCCAAGTCTCAAATCTCACACATGCTGAAGGAAAAACAATGAGAAATCTGAGATATGGGCGAGGACTCAAATGTCTTTCAGCCAGCAGGACAGTGACGAAGGGGTGGTCACATGAAAATATGTAACGAAAAAAAAAAAATCCAGAATTATCCATCCACCGTGTGGACTGGCAATGATTTGTAGAAGAAAAACAAAGTGTTTGACACCTCATCCACTTCTTGCCTCTTTAAGACAAAAAAAAAATTCTCAAAAATTAAAACTAATTAATAAACCATATCAGTTATTTGTCTTCCTTTTTTCTCAATCAAAAGTTGCTAATGGGAAAAAAAAAAATTCTCATGCTTGTACGAAGGGGGGATGCGCCCCTCCTGTGGCGCAGAGAGAACGAGCGACTCGCAGATGTGTTTGATTTGATCCGTGCTGTCCGGCGTGTTCGAAGAGTTACTTCAGTGTCTTGGCATCTGGTGCAGGGTCGGTGGCGGCAGGGTCTTTCGGGCTGGTGGGTTTGGCATCATCCTTGGCTGCAGGGCTCTGGGCGGTGGCGGCGGGGCTCGGGCCTGAGCTGGCCTGGCTGTGCGGCCGGCTGGAAGGCTGAGAGGGATGCCGGCGTCGACCGTCCCCACTGGATGAGTGCCTTCTGCGGCCTCCTTCCTCCATTGGCGGCTGGAAGCAGAAATGACCACGGTGTAAATAAGATGGTGGAATATCAACTTTTAGAAAACTATACTGAATCAATGCATCTACATGCACTAATGTCACTCAGAGAAACAAGGTTATGTAGATATTTAGGCGCTTTTACATGCACTGAAGTAACCTGGATGATGATAATCTGTGGATGCAGCACATGCAGCAGGACTACATCATTATTTTAGGACACTGTTTCCTAAACTCAAGACAGTGAGCTTAGGCATCTTTTGTGGGTTGAAGATTGCTACCAATCCACCTTTACAAACCCTAAAGAACCTTCTACCTACATCGATTCTGAAGTCTTCAAGGCGTTTGAACTTGCTCAGGTACTCCTGCAGCTTGGGGTCGATCTCCAAGTTCTTGGCTTTGGAGTATTTGAGGAAGGCCCAGAACTTCTCAAGTCCATAAAGCTGGCCTGAAGATGGCAGACAGAAGAAAACAAATTAGGTGAATCTCAAAGTACGGCCTTCCAGTTGAGATTAAAGCTGCATGATATGACATGTCATGTGACAACAGAAGAACTTCTATTGCTTCATACTAACCTATATTGTTTACTTATATCTCATCATGAAATGAACGGGTTTCGGGATATGAGATTTTATTTGTGTTGCAAAGCCACAGCTGGATGTTGTTTGTTTTGTTTAATGTCAGTTTTCCTCCTCGTCTGTTTTATTTTTATGATTTCTCACCAGCCTCGTAGTCTTTAATGGTCTCCTCCTGGAAGTCCTTGAAGATATCCGGCCTGAACTTCCTCTCCAGCCCGTAGCTGTAGTACCTGAACAGGCACTCCAAACCGTACCTGAAACACGCACATCCCCACTCGTTAAGGGAGACATCTGGAGAGAAATGGACACTGGAAAGCTTATGGCTTCTGCTGGGCTCCAGAGAACTCTGAGCTTTTTATGTTTTACATTTAGTGTTGTGCACCTTGCATGCTTGGAGGTCACAGTTGGAATTTTCAACAGGTAAATTCCGACCTTCATCTCTGACTGGAACACAGCCATTAGGTGCAGTTCATGCCAGCACATACTTCTGCCTTTAAAAAGCATTAATCCACCAACCGTCGCAGCTCTCACCTGTATCCTTCTTTCCCGTCCTCGACCACCAGCTGTCTGAACTCCTCGTACATCTTCCTGTTGAAGTGATCTCGTAGGAAAAATGACCAGAAGCGGAAGAGTGTGTTCATCTCCTGTGACTGGCCGATTCCAAGCCGCTTCCGCTCTGTGATTGGTGGAGAGGCAAGAGATCATGTAGACAGGGTTACTTCAAAATATGAGATGAACAGAAGTTCTTCTCTAACCATATGATAGACAAAAAGTGTGTACCGTTTAGGCAGCGCCGGCGGTACTTGTGGTAAACGTGTTGCGTGAAGCCGTTCTCTTTGAGCAGCTCGTGTGATGGGTGCTGGAACTTGGGGAGGGACTGAGGTGTGCATCCAATATTCCCCATGACGGGGGTGCCCTCTGATGGGCTGGCGTTAGAGCTGACAGGGAGAAAGAAGGAGAGCGCAAAAAGTGAGAACAAACATATCAACATGGAAACAAAAACCGTATTTTGTGTGTGCATTGTATGGGCAGTTATTTTATGTATGTATGTGTGTATTTCTACGTTGTCTGTCTCCATTTAAAATTTTTTTTACTATGTGTCTGTGTATGAAATGTGCTATATGAAGAAAGAAGAAAAAACTGACATAAAGTGATGTTTCACTGCAAATTCTGTTTTGTTAATCGATTACTCACCCTCAGATGTCTTAAATTGAAGAATTTTTTTTTCCTTTCAGCGTCCCTCCACAGTGAACAGGTGATTTAAAAAATGCATACTACCTCAGTCTCTTCCCCCGTCCATAGAGATCCACTTGTACGAGTATTGAAACTATCTAAAAACGTCCATTCAAAATTTCACAGCTTCGTGTGGTGTAATCCAAGTCTTCTTTATTGTGACGTAGGCTCAATACTTCCAAAACACTCTTAGTTTGGTAAACAGCTTCTAAATCCAACACATCTGATCCAATGTGTTGTGTTGTGTGTGATGGTTATTCTAAAAGTTGCTGAACTCCAGCTTGAATAAACACGGTTC
>JAQFJB010000006.1:20203281-20213534 GCA_029874875.1 Naso minor
GTCTCATCCAGTAAAAGGCCGCGAGCATTTTGCTCAAAAAGTCAAAATTCATTTCATTCTTCTTCATGAGAGAAGACAGGCACCGGCTTACGCTAAAAGGTCAACAAGCTTCAGCTATTTTAGTTCTGGTTGACGTTGATTGTCTGCTACTCCAGTCAGTGTGCACATCATTAAACCAACAAAATCCCCAAAAGTTTAGCTTAAAATAGGAGGTGTCAGTAGCAAGAGACACTAATCATATTGAAATTTGTGACATATATTTCTCTTTCATGGCCCGATGATACTCGTCTTTTTAAACTTGTTTCTTTCAAAACTTTCAAAGTAACTCCCACCACACTCATAACTTGAGGCTTTTGGCAGCAGGAGATTTGACACATTTTTTAAACTCATCTAACTGGACACATCCTTGATGCAAACAGTCCACACCCTGTGCGGCTGACTGCGCTGCCAAGCCTCCACAGGAGGGATGTGCCACTATCACCAAGTCCAGACACAACATTGATACAGATAAAGAAGCTCAAGTTGGGCAACAGCACCAGCCTAAGGACAGAAAGAAAGTCAATTAAGGGTAGAAACCCCACCAACTCAGCACCACGGACAGTCCGGCAGGCACTAAAATGTTAGCTGTGTACGGTAACTCAAGATTCTATGAGTACAGGCGCAAACAATTATTGTGTGAGAGTGGATTTTTGGAACAATGGGCCATTGGGACTGGGGGGGCTTCGGAAAAATGGGCCTTAGTCAAACAGGACATTTTCAAACTAATGAGGTTTTGGAATAATGAGCCATTACAACAACAACTGCATTGCACCCTAATTCCACTATGACAGCTTCTTGTTTTTGTTTAATATTTATCACACAAAGATCATCACAAATACAGCAAAAGAAAAAACAAACTTCTGTCAGACATACTTCATATCTTCAGAAACTTATCTAGACAAGAATTTAAAATGAAGTTGATACAGACACTTTGGATGCAGGTCAAATATGAGGCATCAACTTTCACCTCAAGCTGTAAACATAAAGACCAATCAGCTGCGCTTGCATCAACAAAGTAAACATCCATTCAGCTGCAGTATCAGTAGCACCACTCCCTCCAAGTTCGTGACCTCCCGAAACCTCATAAGACCCGGCTACAAACAGACCCCGAGGTGTCTGATGGCAGGAGGTGGGGGTCTTCCTCTTACGGTCACAAAAAAAGAGGACAAGATTCACAGAGAGGGGTCAAACGAGGGAGACGAGTGAGGCGTCCACGTTAACTTTGAAACAGCAACTCCCCCACGACTCTGTGAAGTCCTGCTGTAGCAGAGACAGCAGCAGGAATTCACGCAGCTTCAAAGTATTACACACTTCAGTCTTTCATATTCACAACTAAATTTAGAGCTGAAAAGAAAAATACACACAGTGGAGGATATCATGTCAAAGAAGATATACAGTGTAGAGCAGGTCTCGACCTGACTCTATAATTAAACTGCATTAAACTGTGTTGAATTTATTAAAACCCAATAACTGAAAGCAAATCCCACATGAGCAAGCAGTTTGCAGTGTGCCACCTGCTTATATACACTACACCAGATACCAAATCATATAATAGCTACTGCATAAAAATACACAATTTCCTCCTCAATGTTGTGATTTTTTTCTTTAAATACAAAGTTTGCGTTGACCACTGACTGATCAAGAGTCGGCTAAACTGGCTAAAAGTGATCTTATGTGAAGGTGTCATTCGGCAGTCCCGTTCAAGTCAAAGCCTTTATCCGCACTGAAGCAGTTTTGTGTTAAAAGCATCAACTTGTGACTCTGATGTAAGAAATCAAATGATATCAGCTTGTAAAGGAATTATGAGCCTTGACTACCAGCAGTTAGTTGAACATGGATGATGAATTACATGTATTGCTGACCTTGTAAAGCATAGCCTCCGGGTAGGTGCGTACCCCACAACATAATGTGACGGGCAGCGATGTGGACCTCAATGACTGTCACTGGTCCGCTTGGCAGGCTTGCATTTCCGGCTTCTTCCTCTACTCTACACATTTCCTGCTCACACTGCTAACATGGTGGGCCCTATGATTTCCGCAATGACATAATCACGGAAATGGCCAATAAAAACTAAATCTATTGTTAAACGCAGGATATCACTGAACTGACCATAATTTGACTGAAATTTAGTTTTCAGGAGAAAGAGGAACATTTATCTGGGGAGAACATTCCAAGGGGTCGCTTATGTGTTGGACCACCCGGATGTCACTTCACAAACACTCCTGCCCAAAACAATGCGAGTATGCCAAAGCAGCCACCTGAAACACTGGAAAAGTCGGTGAAAAACTTATGAATCCCTCACTTGCCCCAAAATACAGTGCTGAGCAATTTCCAAACAACTTCTATGCATCAGGTGATATGCTGTTTTGCAAATTCTGTTGACATACTGTTAATGGGAAACGTGCAGATACATGCAAGGACCACTTACGGTCTAAACCCATGTGAAAACCAAGGAAAAACACTGTGCTTCAGAATTCCAATCAATTATAATAGAAAATACAGAATTTGGGATAAAATAAAACGGAGCTCATGGGGCCCTACAGATAGCAGGAAATTCGTGGCGCGACATTTGAACAGGCCACTTCTGTAGCTTACGGCGAAGGCTGTGCTTGCAGCACTGATCAGGCTTTGGTGTGGCTGTAGCCAGAGTTCCAAACAGACAGAAAAGGCTTCATTTGCAAGTGTTAAACAAGGCTCCTGCAGAAGCTAAAGAAATGCTAATGTGTTGAGCTGAACCCACATTTACGTTTATTCATTTGGCCAAACTGCCAGTCATTCCTGACTTCTTGCTCATGTAGCTGAGTCGGGTTACACCTCAGCTACAAGACAGCATTCCTCACAGCAGCACAAATGAAAATGGCTGAGTATCACTTCTAATGCCTTAAACTGAAAATCTTTTTACTATCAGTGAGTTCAACAGCTAGAAAACATCAATGTAAATCATCTCAGACCCCAAAAAGCTGCCTTCAGATACACAAATCACCACATTCTCTCGCAAAAAAACTTGTTCTATGCTTTAAAATGACACCCAGGTCAAACTAGACTTCACAGCCTTGCGGTTGTTTGCCTCCAACAAACGTTCAAGTGTTAGTTTATATCCATGTCACACATTTTGGATACAAGATGTCATCACCTGATCACTTCATGCTTTACATGCGTGAAACCTGATCATAATTGGCATGACTTCTTAAAGATATGGCCAAATGCCATTTTGTGAGATACCGATGACTCTGATCTTTGACCACCAAATTGTAATCAGTTCATCCTAGAGTCCCCGGGGAAATCGCTGCTTACTTTGTAGAAATTCCCTCAAGGTGTTTTGAACTCCTGCTCACAAGAACAGGACAGATGGGTGGACAAACATGCCCCCCAAAAATAAATGCCCTCAGTCACAGCTGTTGCCAGCGTGGAGGCATAAAAACCTAAATGTTCCTGACATTCATCACCTTACACCTAAGTAAACAGTTCTTTTTCAAGATTGCTTTTCGACTGTAAAATGTCTCACAGACCCGGGTACAGGCCGGGTTTGGGTCTCCATTTCAGGTCCACTCAAAACTCATTCCCACTTACGTCTTCGTAATGAACAGATGTGCCATCAACTATCATAAAAATCGTAATTAAGTATAACTATTAAAATCACTCCCAAATCTGTTTTTTTTTCATTCAACATGTTATAGTCAATTATCCACAAACATGAAGATGCTCTAAGCTCAATTCATCATTCCTCCTTTTTCCACAGATGACTCCACTGCTCACAGTTTGTCTTGGCATCTGTGAAGCCTTCAAACTTGACTTCCTGCCGCATGTTTCATCTTCTCGCATGGAACCTGCAGCACCACACCAGCACTGGCCCTTCCATGTTTTTGGATGTGGGGCTTTTTTTAGTCAGAGCAGCAGCAGGTGCCACAACAGGACGCTAACTTACTTAACTAAAGTGGCTGCATTTTGCTCACAGTTAGACATAATTTTGTTAACTGGACACTCTGATCAAGTGTACCATGTTTTAATCATCATGTTCATGCAGCATATTTGACTTGCAACCACCAGAACTGCTGTGGTATCAACGGAAATGATGTTTGCATTGATTTCTCTGCACCCTAAATGAATGAGAAATAATGTCTAAGGAAAAAAAAAAGTGAGCAAAGAGGGTCCCGTTTACATAAAGACACTGGTGGTCTTGTTCTGTGGTGACCTATCAGAAGAAGGCGGGCAACACCACTGCTGGAATTTAACACAAATCCACCATGACCTCCCTCAGGGGCCAAAACACAAAGAAGAATCAAGACATTCAACTTTTCAGAGAAACTACACGTAATTTTGGGGGAAAATTATTCAAATTTTACACCATACACCTTTAAAACATATTGAAAATTTAACAGGACTCTGCATCAGGTTAGCGTGATGTTTTTTCAGTTGTTAGTTTTTATCCTTGTGCCTTATGGACACTCTGGTTTTGCTGTGAATATGCCACCAACATGGAGCAGTCGAACGAACTCAAACACTAAGGAAGAAACACTAAACTTAACCGTAGATGAAGTGAACGCAACATGTCTTTGCTGCTGCACACACAGTGTCACATGACCCATAACAAACAGAGCAGTGATTCAGCTAAATGCCAGAAATGTGAATATCAGGGCAGCTGTAACACTCAGTCTGAGCTGCCCCAGTAACACTGCAGTCTGAGCAAACTTCACCTGATGAAATTTGGTCATGTGCTGTGGCCAAAGGCAGTAGGGACAGGAAGTAGTGTGGGAATGGTTGAGAGCATTAGCTGCAGTAGCAAGTGGTACAATTTATTAAAATCCTAAATGATAAAGGTTTTGGTCAAACACTTCACTGTTGCTACCTTCTGCAGCTGCTTCTTGCATTATTTTACCGTGCAATTACATGACAAGGACATAAATGATCAGTGTTTTCAGAATGAGAGGACAGCATGCAGGTCAAATTACAACCAGAAGCTCGCCTGTCTCAAAAAGTTCTTCACAGAAAAGAATGAGCTGTCAACTTTCAGGTGAACCAAACTTAAAAGTACTCGGTTTAATTTTTGACCAAAAGTAGCATAATGCAGCAATGATTTTACAAGCAGTTCCCAGATTTGGATGTATTTTGTACAAACAAGCAGGCATCTCTATAGACAGTCCTGCTGTCTGTTTCACGCTACTTAGCTGTTCAACCACTGGTGGCAGTGACACACAACAAACCAAAGAAATGCAACGATGAAGGCATTAAAAAACAACACTACAACCAAGCAAACGTAAATGTAAACAAAGTACAAAATAAAATTAAATCTGATTTGCAAATGTTTTATGAGGATGTGTGAACTGACAAAACCGAAAGCATGTGAAAGTGGTGACTAAGCTAATGCTAATGCTAGCACAAGTCACAGCATTCCGCAAAAGTCACTACCAACCTCTGATTAAACACTCCGCAGTGCACCCAAATCGTGACGAATATGACGACAGTGTGTGTCCGTAACAATTTTAGAAGTCAAACTATGGCTGAATTTCTTTAATTTGTGGCTGCTTAGGGCTCAGCAGCAACAGGAAGTAAACAACTTTGGCAGCTCCTACAGTAACATTATGTCATTCCAAAGTTACACCACCAACTATCGGCACGGCATGCATACTACAGCGTTATCGGCTGTTCACAAAAGTTTACACAGGGGTTTTTTTTGTGCAAAGCAAATATATCTCTGTTTTTAGCAGGGCAGCCTAATTTTGTGTCAAACAGGACTAATGCATGCTAATGCTAGAAGCTAATGTTAACAAATACCAACATCTAGTTGGTAGGGTCTCCCAGTCAGCTTGCTCGGATTGGCTAAGATAAGTCAAAATAAGTCAAAATCCTGGGAGACCACACTCCTGTTAGTAACACTGGAACTATTTCTGCAATCGCCTCACACCAAGAGATCGAACTCAACTCGGCAACACCCTGTGATTGTCGGGAGGAGCAAATCAGACATAAACATTTCCCAGTGGTTCTTGAGTGTGGGGCGAAAGTGATTAGGAAAAATTCTATCTATTTAGCAAACTCAACATCTTAGTGTTTGGCTCCTAAACAATCATTTTGACAAAAATAAATCCTTGAAAAGTGTTCTAGGGCAACTTTATAGAAAGATATAGAAAATAACAGTATAACTTTTGCAGATTTCTAAAATTTAGGCAGAACTTATAATGCAAGATGAAGCAAATGTGATCATTTCAGCTTATTTTCCTTATTTTTGTGAAATACTGTATTCATTTTTTTTAATACCTCCTTAATTTTCATTAGACAGAACAAAACAATCTGAAAAGCGAATTTCACTCCAAGTCAAAAACATAAAACCATTGACAACAACTCCTTCTAGCCAGGGTTTTGTATTATGAGGTCACAAGGGGGTAAAGGGGGTTTGGAAACACTGCTCTACACACACAATCAACAAAGCTGCTTTAGCTGTGTGAGTGCAACACATAAAAAGGGCACAACTGCCTGGTTCCCTCAAGCTCTGGCTCTCAGCCACCTTTACTTGCTGATGTGACAGCTTTTGGAGCATATCCATCCAGCCCATCCAGACAGCTCCAGATTCAGGGTACAGTTTGTACTCTGGAGCCTGCATTACTTACACATGTTTCAGCAAAGCAAACAAACCAGACAGCAAACAAAAAGACAAAACAAATCACTGACAGTCCAGCCACCATGACCTGACTGTGTAACTGTGAAACGGCCAGTGTCCAGGAAAAGCACACGTAGCTGTGAGGCAAAACACCACGTTGCATTGTCAGAGGGGAAGGAGCTGTCTCCATAAGTTTATATGCGGCATCGCTTATCAATTCCCATAATTGATTTATGTGGCTTCAATTATTTGTGATCACTTCTTTATCAGAGAAAATCCCCCATGTGTGAATTCTATGGTAACACGTAACAAGTTGTATTTTTATTCCGGACCAGGGTGAGATCATGCAGAAGCCATGATGACTCCTGCCAGATTGCCTATTAGCGTTAGCTTCCATGCTAACGAAACAACCAGGCAGGAGTCCGGTTTAGGCTGACAGCACACGAACGACATGACAACCGGGTTTTTGAACACCAAACGACATAACTGTACCACAGAGGACAACACTGAAAAACACATGGTTTACGGTGTGTGCACCGACCCCAGCAAGCTAACTCGCTAGCTAGCTAGCTAGCAGCGTCCATGCCTTTCTCTCGAGGAACACGTGGAGTGAACACGTGACGTCTCATAACAAACCTGTTCCTTTTAGGAGATTAAACGGGCAGATGTTTCATTGTGTGTCGTGCTTCGACGTCGAGAGTCGATCTTAGAAAGGTTACAAGCCAACATGTTTCACAAGAGGTGACTGAAAAAGAGCAATAGCAACCTGGAAGCTAAGCTAACATCTGAGTGGGAAGGGCATGGCGACGCGCTAGGCCAAAAAAGAGTCTGTGTGCTATTGTTAGCCGGCTAAGCAGCTACAGCTGAGCCCAGCTCGTGGCTTTTCGTCTAATTGATAAGATGCCAGACATGGGCGTATGTCTTATTGAGGTCTGGCGCGTCTATGCGACGAATCCTTCCCCAAAACAAACGTGTTAACAGTAGCAGGCACCTCTTTAAGTGTTTGGCTAGCACCTTGAATGTGTCAGCTAACGTTAATGTGGCTGGATGGAAGGAGATGGGGCACACAAGGGAGGAGGAGCACGGTGATGAAGCAGGCTAAACATAAGGACATCTGAGCCTCTCTGGGTGTCTTCTGCTAGCTTGTAAGTTTAAGCCTGTGCGGTGACACGGCTAAAAATAACTGCTCCTCCCCAAAACGCGAGAAAAATAAAACCCGCCGACATGAAAACTTGATCCAGTTCAATCGGCACAGTTACTCTACTGTGGTGACACAAGCACCAACTTTACAACCTGCACGACAACACAACGTGTACAGAAACGTGCCACACAGGCGAGCAAAGCAGCAAATCCCTTAATTATTCCTGCGGCTCTTCACATTTTCAAGGAGAAGCAGAAATAACAGAAGTTCCTCTTAAATAAAACCTAAATAAAGCTAAGCCAGTGGTTAAAGGGGCTGTCCTGCTCTGGTTTATGACCATTTTAAAAAGTCAATTCGGTCCTCTGGCTGTGAGGACGCATTTGAGCATTGTCACTTTTCTTAAAGTGTGGTTCCTTATGCAATCGGCCGCCCATGGGTCCAATATGCTACCCTGAACCCAGAGAATAGCCCTCAGTGGGAGGAGGGGGGCATTTACTCCAAATATAAACCAGCTTGCAAGGGAGCAACAAGAGGGCGAGCACAGCCTGGGCTCGTTTCTGCTCCCTCTCAGTTCAATAAATGATATCTGAACCCTGTGACAGCTGCCTGGTCGTCCCGTGTGAGCACACCTTGACGGACAGACATCTACACAACAATGACAGTCAGTGAATCGACATATAGGGAGGGTACGAACCGTGGTGTGCTTGTCCATTCACGCTGACCACGGTCACCGCATTCATTTTCCTAGTCCACGGGTTCACCTTGGGCGGGGGAGCGTCAGTAAACTCCCTTCTGTTGCAGCTTTTAACAGCCTCCTCGTCCTGCTTGTCTTCACTGTCACAACCTTCTTTTCTCTCCTCTGTCGCCTCCTTGGAGGTTTGCTCCTCCGAACCAGGGGTCCCTCCCTTCCCGGGGCTGCTGCCGCCGCTGCCGCTGCTGCTGCTGCTGCTGCTCTTCTGCTCGGCGACACCCGTCTGCCGCTTGGCCCCGTCGCCCCGGCCGCCCTCCTCTTCCTCCGGCACACCGCGGATCACTTTACCGTGCTCCTCCGCTTTGGCGAGCGGGTTGCCGGGCAGGAGAGTCTCCACCTGAGTGGCCATTTCCCACCACCGTCTTTATTCCCCCCTCAGGATTACCAGTCCTCCCCCCGGCCCGAATTCGCCTACAATTTCAAGGAAATATGAAGTTGTTCCGCGGAGTCTGCCGCTCCTCTGTCGCTCCTAGACCAAAAGAGCTTCAGTCTAAGACGCAGAGTCGCCCGCGCAGGATTAAAACATATAAAAAATAAAGAAACGTGTCCGACGGCCTCTCAGGATTACAACCTTAACTCCACCACTAGCAGCAATATGGATGATCTCCACCACGCGATAGAGGGGTGCGCGCACGTACGCAGCAGAGGGGGAGTAGCCACGTAAAGACGGGAGCGCGCTTTTGGGTCAGGTCGAGATGCTGCATTCAAGTGCTTCCTCGTAGTAAAACGTCTTCTCTTCCCGTTTCGGAAGTGACAAAGGGTCACTATGTTGGGCGCATTCAAGGGCTTTTGAGTAACTCAGCGTGTCGTCGATTGAAAATATTTATTTGTATTAAGTTAAACTTCTTATACAGATTTTAGTTAGAGCCTAAATGAAAAATGAAGCTACCAAGTTTTGTGTTGCAGCGTGTTTTTAACCCACCATTTTTGTCAACAGATTTGAATTAAGATGAAAAACCAGCATCATTCTGAAGACTGAGACAGTGTAATCTCAACCACCACGTAAAAAAAATTGCATGAATAAATGAATAACATGAACCAAGATCATCTCAAGCTGTCGATGTGCCTTCCAACCTCAGTAAACAAACAGAAATGTTCAGCCTAATGCAAAATATACTCATATATAAATAAATATACTAGGCTACATGAAAGTACCACATTCCCCCATATTTTTACACAAAGCCTCTATGCATTCACTGCATTTCCTTGGGACCACCTTACTGTTTCTAGTCCATTGTTTTGCGCAAATATTCAAAGTGAAACAATAATTTAATAAGCCTATTTTATTTCTATATTAAATTCACGTTTTAAAACAATATTATTAAATGCTTTTATGGTTCTCCTTTAATAGCCTTTCATGTTTTACAAAGCTGACTTATGCACAGAGATACACACACAAAAAATGTCAATGTACCTGTGGAGTTTTGTACCTGTGCAAATGCAAGTAAATGTAATCTAATCTAAACATAAGCTACAACTTGTTTAATTTAATATAACTGGTCTTTCAAGTGAGGGAGAGCACAGTTTGGATTGTATTTACAGCCTAGGCCAACTAAACGCTGTATTTAGAATAGCCTACTGAAATCTCGGCTATAAATAACTTTACAGTTGCTACATCCGGCTATATGTTCACAAAGTGTTTCAACGATAAATAATATTTTCCCGTACATTTTGAACGCACCGCGGAGCCCTGGATGACGTCGTTCTCGCCCTCTGTAGGCGTCCAGATC
>JAQFJB010000006.1:20304332-20316224 GCA_029874875.1 Naso minor
CCTTTAAACGCACTGTGGATGTATTATTTTTTAAAAATTATAGCTTTTAATAATTATTCTACATAATCAACCTTTAATTAGTGTGATTACATATTTCTTATGCCATCCACTCTGTTTTTGATCAAAATGACTAAAAGTACTGCAGTTATTCTTCATTAAAGCAGCTAATGAAATGATATTGCACTTAGATTAGTTTGCTATACAGCACAAACACCTCGTTCATTTGTGATGTTACTTAATCAAACAGTATTGTTATCCCTCTTCCTTCCTTCTTTCCTTCCCTCAGAAGGAGGCTCCATCCCGGCGCTCTGTGGCTGAACTTGCAGGAAAATTCAAAGGCTCGGCTCCTCCTCACGATGCTGCTGGACACCAAACGGTGAGTTTTAGTTAATGTTTGTTAATCAGCAAAAACATGAACACACCAGAATAAAGTTATGTCCTACACGGGTGAGGCCAGAGGGGTGGACATGAGTCACACAGCCACTATCAAGTATCATAGATGGATGAAAGGGCCTACAGGCTGTAGACCCAGAGCCCCTGCACCAAAACCTCAGTGTGAAGTTACTGTTAACAGTGACCAAAAACTGCAAAGAGATGCAAAATTATGTCAAAAGCAAATAAAAGAATTACATAATACAAAATGGAAGGAGGGGCTAGTTATACACACATCACTGAGGTGCCAGGCCACCAGGTTATCTTGTAGGAAAAGAAAGGAGGTGATGAATGCCAAGAAGAGAGTTTTTACATCTTCACTCTATGGACACTAACACCTAGAGGTCTTAATCAAGAGTATGAGATCAAACATATTCTCTAAAATTATAGTTCAGACAGCATTATTTAGAGTTATTTGAAAATTCAGCAGTCTGTTTCTGTTTAATACTTTATGCCATTTCGTTTTGTGTTTTAGTGTGAAGGATCTTCGTGTAGGCCCGTTCGTGACGTCAGTATGGTACATGTTTTCATATAGTTGCCTTCTTCTCGTGTGACTTTAAAATTTCTGGAGCTGAAGGCATTGCCTTGCTGACTGTGATGATTTTGCATGTTTTTAAGGTTAGATATTCAGGGCAGTTTCGATGATTATTCACATCTGTTATCATCCAGCTTGTTCACCACCTGTTGTGAAGGATGTGTGTATAAAAAGAAGGGTGTGGTGTATTCATTCTTGAACAGTTTGATCTGATGACAAGCTGTGATCTGCGATTGAAACATTGTCTACTAAAGTTTTTTGTGGCATGGAGTAAGTGTGCAGGGAAATTTCTTTGCCTAAAAGACAAAAATGAGCACAAAAAAACTCAAAACAACAAACAACCAAAAATCCTGCATGTGGGGGTTTGGGGGATTTGGTCAATAACACACATTTTGCCACACTTCACAAATGTTCCCTCTTCTTTAAACCCCTTCTGAAAGCAGTGAAGACTGAGTTGTTGGAGCGCCCTTGAATGCAATAAATACTTCTTATATTGTAACAACGTGTTTAAGTCACACGTGTGTGCCGCAGCATTTCAACAGCAGAATGTGAAGAAGAGAAACAGGAAATGAGGCAAAGTCAGGAAGCGTGTTTGTGTGTGTGTGTTTTCTCACACAGGAAGAGAAATTTGATACTGAAATAGTCATTCGTGTTAAAAGCATGATACAGTAGTGCTTAAGATGGAAAAACAAAAGTTGTTGGACTTTACACCAGTAGCTGCTTGACAAGTGGCTTTCGTATTAGAAACCACATGGGATTTATTTCTGTACAAACTGTGTCATCCAGGTTTCTCACTGTGTTCTGTATCTTTGTGGGTGTTTTGTGTCTCTTCGTGGCCAATGCAGTAAGCCATCCATGATAACCCAATAACCAAATACCTCTGACTCTGGTGGAGGGATCACAAGGGGGGACCAATGGGTCCATGCCCCTTTAATCTGGATCTCATTTACTGAATCATGTTGGTTCAAAATAAATGTACAAATCAGAACGAATTTCATGTCTGGATGCAGCAGAACAGAAACTCTCTCTGCAAAGCTGCATTTTCAGTTCTTCAAGCTTAAAAATCAGCTGAATGAACCTTATTTATTTATTAAGCAAGTTTCTGAGGTTTGATTAAAATGCTCGTTCTCACTCTCCGCTAAAGTTTAACCAAAAAAAGATCACAACATTTTTGTCAACATATCTTTTATTTTAAGTTCATGTTTTCAGAAAATTAATAGTGGTAGCTATATGATGATGAGAATTGTTTTTTGATTTTTTCCCAGGAGACGCCAGTCAGACGACGACCTCCTCGCACCTTACAAATCCCCAAAACACAAGCAGAGGACCAGGAGGTGAGACAGAGAGAGAGAGAAACAATGGAGTTTTTTAACACTGTGGTTAAATTACTTTACTACTCTATTTATAATTGAATCAAAATCAATTAAACCTGAAGTTCAAAATGAGAGGTGGACAGCAGAACATTGGTAGAAGGCTTTACTGTGTATCACCAAATTAAACAGTATCACTGTAGGTTACATTAAGAATATTATGTAGATACTTCTAAAGTCAAACATGAGTTTATTTTCATTCTACAAACAACAAGCTGGTGTGTTTGTTTCCTCTGAGGTCCGATTGTAAAGTGTGTGTGTGTGTATGTACAGCCACCAGGTGTCACCTCTCCTCTACCTGCCAAAGCCAAGAGGAACTCCGCTCTGATTGAGAAGCTCCAGGTGAGTCCATGTGCCCTTCTATTGGACTGTGCCGCCCTCTGCTGGTGTGGACAAAGAGCTGCACTCTGACCTCACTCTCTCTCTCTCTCTCTCTCTCTGCACAGGCCAACCTCGTTCTTTCACCTTCTGCCCTCTTGCCCTCTCCAAAGAGCCCCGGCTTCAGGCTGCTGTCTCCTGCCTTCCCTCCATCCTCCCCCAGCCCGGCTACCACGGTGACCACTTCATCCACAACCACTCCCACCAGCCCCATTGCCACCTCTCTGTTAACTGAAGAGGAAGGCCCTGCCTCCTTTGAAGCCCCTCCCATTGTTGGGGAGGGGTCCATCCTGTCAAACGACAACATTAAGGTCAGTCAGCCAACTAAAGGAATATTCCTCATCATGCCAAATCATGCCTATTGGTCTTCCTCGTGTTTAATCAGCCCACTCCTGGTGGTCACACAATGATTTGTCCAGCTCAATGAGTTGAGAAGTATCTGAAAACAATGATGTCACCTGTCTGTCTCCGTTTCCATTGGTCCCTCTATAGAGCAGAGCTCGCCACTCCATCCGCCGACGTCCTCCATCTCGCCGCCTCAAGAGGTCCAGCAGCGGAGACGAGGTTAGTTTGGCCAACGAGGAAGAAAATTTGTCTCTGAGCTCCACAACTGAACCAGAAGACAAAACAGCAGCAGGAGAAGGAGGCCAGCAGGAGGGAGGAGAGGAGGTTTTTAAACAGGAGGATCAAACAGACACTTCAGCGTGTCCTGAGGAAAATAAACCCCACGAAGAAGATCACTCAGAAGTCAGTGCCGAGCCCAGAGAGGAGAGCGAGAAGATGAAGGAAGAAGATGAATCCACTGGTGAAAAGGAGGGAGCTGACTCTTCATCCGGAAGAAAGGAGGCGGAGGAGGAGGAGGAGGAGGAGGAGAAAGCTCAGGAGAAAAACTCGGATGAAAAACCAAAAGAAAATCCGACTGAAGGAGCAACAAACACAGACAGCCAGAAAGAAGAAGAGGTCAAGGTGATTGCTGAGCATTTTAAATTTTACAGACTAGCGGCCAAAAAATAGACCCGTATGTCTGATTGTAATTTCTTTACACTTGAGGACTTTTGCTGTTTTTTGCAGTGTGGTTATCGTCAATAAAATAGAATGCTGTTGTTGTTCATCTTGAACCTTAAAAGTCTTGTAGGACCTTCAAGGACATAGTCCTTCCTTTTTTGTCTGGCTGTTAATGTACAGAATAAAGAAGTATGTCATAGAATGAGAATGCAGAAGTAAGAGCAAAGACGACCTCACATGAACAGTCACGTTGCTCTGTGACCGCTGCATGTAAGCAACTGACTGATATCAAGTTCAACACATCAGATTTAAGGAGTTGCTGTGCTCATGTTTTAAGATTTAAATGTGTTTTCTTTGTCCCTCAGGAGACAACGGATCAGTGTTCGGTTCGATGAGCGATCAGACGTCCAGTCGAGTTGGAGCACTGCAGCCATGGTGAGCCCCTTAGGTGCTGTGAGGGAGACCCTGTGACAGCGCAGCCTAAAGGGAACGCTCTGTTTGAGAGTCTGGACTTTGTTCAAACATTTCTGAAACTGTGAGCTGCTGCCTGTCACTGTGGTTTGTTTTATCTGTGATGTTGTGAAGATGAAGCAAAGCACTGAGACTCTCTTTTGTTTTGAATTTGTCGTGTAAGGAATCTCTGATGTAGCAGGGAATGTACGTGAAGATTCAGCTTTAATTCCAAAGTGCAGCTCAACAAAACTCCTACAAGTGATTGATGTGAATTTCTTTTTATTAATCCTGGATTCAAAGCCTTTTTACACTGCAATGCTTTTATAATAACAAAATGTCATTTTGATTGTTTTTATTATTATGTTTCTGGCAGTTTGGTGCCTTCAGGGCTCAGACTAATCATGATGATGATGATGATGATGACAAAGATGATGGTGAATTTTGGTGTAAGTACGTTTATTTAAAGCACTGAAGCTTTATGTTCAGCGAAATGTAAAGTCTCAACACAAGAAACATGCTTGTTGTTTCAGTGTTCAGTCAAACCTGAAGCCTGATTCCCAAGATTTCAACAACAAAAAAAAAACTTTAAAGAAAAATAATGGAGGTTTTGGCTGTTTTTAAATCGCACAGAGATTTAGAAGGTAAAGAAACTTCAAGTTCTGAAATTAAGTATTAAAACGTCACATTGTGCCTTTGAGTCTGAAACTGGAAATAAAAAACATATTTTCTCTACATCCATGTTGATCCACTCTGTGTCCTCTATGAACTTTGTTTTATAGTCGTGTCGTGGAGGAAATACTAATTAAATCATTTACTTAAGTAAAAATAGCAAAACCAAACCATATAGTACCACAAGTCAAAGTCATGCATTCAAACTTTTGCAGAAGTAAAAGTACAGAAGTATTCTCGGCTTCAAGAAGTTTAAGTATCAGCAGTAAATGTAAAGATAGAGCAAGCGTATCAAAGGCAGACGTACTCAGCATGCAGTAGTGCAAGTCGCTGTCAGTGAAACGTGAAACAGATCTTACCTCCACTGTTTTACAATGTCTCTTACATATTAACGCATCATTAAAGCATCATATTTTTACAATGTAGCTTGCTTCGTTTGTAGAATCTAATCTGGAAAGCAGCCGTTACATCTCAGCAAGGATTTTCCACAGCCAACACGTCTTCACACCGCTCTGAAACTGTTAAGCTTCTGTACCTGGAAAAGAAGGTTTTGGAAGGAGACACAGTGGTCAAAGGAAACCTGGCTGCTGCTGCTGCTGCTGCTGCTACGACTGCGTTTCAGTCTTACTCTGAGTAATCTGTTTGATAATCAGATAAACTCACATCTAGTTTCACGGCGGCCCGAAATAAAAGAGATCAACAGATCAAGATCAGAAGGCCGGAAATAGAAGCTTCGCTTGTAAAAACTACAAACCTGGAGCTCAGAAGCATGCTGGGAAAGATCAGGTTCATAGCAGGTGTTTAGGAACATGAGTGTAAGAAAAGTGTACCAGTTCCAGGAAAATAAGTGCAGGAAGTGTCAAAACACATCAGCAAAGGCTGCGTCTTAATAATATTAAAGGAAAGCTGCAATTTTTGGGAGGTTTAGCCTATCGTCCACAATCTCTATGTGAGACAAGAACATAGATGCCTTTCCCTTCTCTGTGCGTTCAGTTGGTCACTCGATAGCTGCCTCACGCTGGCAGTTTTGCATGTCCAATGGAAGTAGTGGAGATACACCATTACTGCCATCAAAAGCCCCTAAAACACATCTGAAGATCTGCAAAACGCTCCATCTACATGTTTCTCACCAGCATATTAACTATGCTATGGACGCATTGTTACCGTGGGAGCAAGTTCCAAATACTTTTCTGGGTGTAGTGACACAGCGCCTGGGTCACAGCGCCGAGGTCAAGTGTGAATGTGGCAGTCACCACATGGTCACAGCATGTAAGTGGAGCGTTTTGGAGATTTCAGGATGTGTTTTAGGGGCTTTAGAAGATGGTAATGGTGCATCCCCACGACTTCCACTGAACGTGCAAAACCACCAGCGCGAGGCGGCTATCTGGCGACCAACGGAACACACTGTGAGACTAAAGGCATCTGCGTTGTTGTCTTACACAGGGATTGTGGATGACAGGCTAAAACCCCCCAAAGTGCAGTTTTCCTTCAAGAATAATATCATGCGATGCTGATTCAATAGAAGTTTGCTTTGGGTCCAAACATGAAAGTAACAGATTTATTGGTGAATCTGTCCAACCAACCCTTAACACCGAGGAACAGGTCAAAAACCTTAGTGTCATAACTGACTCCAACCTAAATTTTGAAAATCATATTAGATACAGAAAAGTAATAAATACCTTTATCTCTAGCAGAGTGAACTACTGTTATGCTCTTCTGACTGGTGTATGTAAGAAAGCTGTTGGTCATCTAGAACTTGTACAGAACACAGCAGCACATATTTTACAGCTGAATCGTCAGGCTCTGTTTTATTTATCTGACATGGTCCAAAAATAAAAAATGCACCTGTAAGGCCCCTGAGATCCTCTGACTCAAACCTCTTGATTGTTTCTAAAGTCAGGACCAAAAGACATAAAGAGAGGCAGCCTTTGTTAATTATGCCCCAAAACTGTGTATCAGTCTGCCTGAAAGTCTGAGAAACTCACTTTAAAATCTAAAGACACATCTTTTACTGTTGCTTTCTCCTAAACCTTTGTTTAGGAGGTTTTATTTTGTCTTATATTGCTACTTTAATTCTATTCTGTTTTATTTTGTATTGCTCTCTTGAAGTATTTTTACCTGAAGGGTGTTTCATCTCACTTTTAATTTTCTTGTTTTTATGTCTTGCATATCCGCTTTCATGTTAAGCACTTTGTATTGCACTGTATGAACAGTGCTATAAAAAGTGTATTAATGTAATAATAATAATAATAATAATTAAAATGTACAGATTAGGTTTAACTGACGTTTCTGATGAAGTGGCATGAACGCAGTTTAATGGTGGCCAGATTATTCTTAGAAATTAAATATTAAATATTATGAACTCTGATGTGATAGTTTTGGATGGAGTTCTCTCCATAGCAACAGTTGTTGTTGCATTGTTGTCCACTGTGTCCCCCGACGGCCTGCATAGTAACGTCACTTTGTTTCATACCGGAACATGTCATAAAAAGTATAAATCATTTATGATCCTGTTATGACTTTTTAACTAACTTTTCATCCAGCGCCATCATCAGTTCACAACATTTTTGCCATGACCATACAGGGGTGGCCTTTGGAATCTGGGGGCCCCCTACCACCGACCTCTACTCTTACCCCACCCCCCACTGGATAAAAGAGAGAGGATTTTTTTTTTTTTACCGGACTTCATCTTATAGTACTGTAATTTAACTGACATTGAAAAAACAGCCTAAACACTCCCCTCAATTAAATCAACGATAACACAAAAAACTAAGACTGCATATTATTTTGCTTGGGAACAAAAAGTGTCAAAGCTTAGTAGTAATGCTGTAAGATCTGAAAAAAAGTAATGCTGAGGTTGGGATACAATTAAACCAGATTGTTGCTGTAAATGTAGCTAAGAATCTGCAGGCCTGTCATGTCTCCTGCAGGCTCGCACTGACTGCAGCCAACATTTCACGTAAAACGTCCTCAGCATTCACATCGCTAATTTGCAGCCACAATACGAATATGTCGGCTTATTATTCAAGGTTACAGGTCAGTCAGGGGCTTTTTGGAAGGTTCAGGGACATAGCAAAGACCACCTATGTGGCCAAATACCTGCCGAACTAAAGACATTCACATCAGCGTCAGTTGGACTTTATGTTTACTGCTAATTAACTAATGCTAACATGCTAACATGCTAAACTAAGCTGGGACACATGACTCACATTAGCATATTAGCTTGTCTTTGTGAGCATGTTAGCATCTTGAGGTTGTGAACAATTTCATGTTTCTGGATATCAACTCTGATCAGTGTAGCATTCAGCTACAGGTTTTAAAAGGCTTTAGTTAGCAAATGAAATGACTTAATTTTTTGTATCTCTTTAAATTTGAGGTTTGGTTAGCTTAGCAAAAAGGGATACCACAGTGAATGGTGTTGAATGTTTGGGTGAGGGTTGGGGGGGGGGTTCTCTCAATAAAAGTACAAGTACTTCAAACTAAGCATTAGCCCACTTAAGTAAATGTATTTCGTTACTTTCCACCACAGATTGATGTATTGTGATGTGGCAGGTGTCACTGAAACACAGTTGTGTCTGCTCAAGGCTCCAAATGTCCTGAGGGGTCAGTCTTGTCCTTGGGTGAAAACACCCTCTGTGTCGTCACAGTGGGGAACCTCTTCGTCTGAACCAGGACAGGACACCCAGGTGAGTCTGTTATATAACCGCCCACCTTCCCGGGCCAGCCCCAGTCCCTCACCTGAACTCAGCGGGTAAAGCCTCTCGGCTCAGCCTCTGGCAGCAGAACCCTGTGGCAGGAAGGCCTGATCTCATTAGGGAGTTATTTTAAGTGTTTCCTTGACTTTTCCAACAGGACCTAAGAGGGTTAGAGACTCCTGAGGTCTGCTCTCTGCATGCAGAGTCACTGCAGCCTGCATGTCGGCCGGCTCCTGCTGCTGAAGCCTGCTGGCCCTGCTGCAGACGCCCCAGATTTCAAACCTTTTTGACTCTTTTATCTTCTTCTCCATCAAAGGAAAAGGACTGCACACATTTTAACAGAGCAAACACACTGGCGAAAATTCTTTTCTTCGTTTTGTCTTTTTTCTAAAACACTTGACTCCAGTTTCATCCTCTCCTTCAGCGGGAGGAGAGCCCCTCAGTCTTTTCTTTTCTGCCTCGGTGCACCTGTCGGACCGCACCAATGGGGAACCACGGCTCGAACCTGGACGACATCCTGGCAGAGGACATGCATCACTGGTACAACAAGTTCATGCGTGAGTCTCCATCAGGCCTCATCACGCTGTTTGAGCTGAAGGCCATCCTGGGCCTGAAGGGCATGAGCGAGAACGCCAACAGCTATGTGGACCAGGTCTTCTTCACTTTCGACATGGACGGGGTGCGTTCCATGCCAACACATCAGCACACACACACACACACACACACTCACAGCCAGGGTTTTGTTACTGAAGTCAAAATATGACGAAAGGGCAGCAGCTGAAACCTTAAATCTGTAATTTTTTGTCTTATTTTACAGCTGAACTCTTTGCCTCCAGTTCTGTTTTCTGGTTTAAGCCTCAGCACAAATTTATAAGCATCTGTCCAAAAACATGGAAAATAAAACATTACTCTGGTTCAAGCAGTAAAAAAGCAAAATGTTAATTAAAAAATAAACAGAATGACAATAAAAATAAATATTAACATATAAGCAATAAAAATAGTATAAAAGTGTGCTTGTGAAAGCATGCAGGGAGCTCCTACAAGCTAATACAAATACACATTTAATGTACTTGACTTGAGTTTTGGCATTTCTTCTTCTTCATCCCACCTGTCTGACAGCTGTCACTGAATTATTTTCATGTAGAACTCTGTTTTATTGAGTCATTTCAGACATGTATAATTTCTACTTTCTTTTAAAATATAAAAAAAAATAGTAGGAATTATTCAACCTGTTGCAAATAAAAGTACAGAAGCATTACCAGCTTTATCTAGTTAAAGCAGAAGGTGACCATACTTGTGTACTTGTGGTACTTTGGGGTTTTGCTGCTTTTACTTCAATGAAGGATTTTAAATACTTCATATAAACTCTTTTGAAATATTTTTAAGGATTTTATGATATTTTTATGAATTAAAACCAAAACTTTGTTGGTGGCGGCTGAGGGTCTCATGCAGCTCACTGGCTGTGTAAAGCTTTAGTGCCGGCCTGATTGGCAGGAGGAGTTTCCTGAAAACCAGATCAGGATCCTACTGCAGTGCAGAGCTGCAGGCTGTGAACCAAAGGGAGATTCAGCTGCTTCCTGTTTAAGTTTCTGCTGTTTGTAACTGAACATGTGGTTTCAATTTATTGTTGTTTTATTGGCTGAGGGACAACAGTCAAAGATTAGCCTTCTGGCTAACACCTGCACATTTACAGTAATGCAGATCAACAAAAGCGTACAAAAAACTCTGGCACTCTCAGAGGACAGTGGTTGTGCTTTTTATTGTGGGCAAAGAAAACAGATGCGTCTGTTTCAGGGCTGAAATGGTTGTGGGCAAAGAAACGTACACATTTTAGGCCTAAAACGCATCTGTTTCTTTGTCCACAACAAAAAGCATGACTACTGTCCTCTAAGCTTTTGTACACTTTTGTCTACTGCCTCTTCCGTGCACCCTGAATTTATATTTTTTCATATTTCAGAGAAGTGGGAACAGCTTTATTTTTCATGCAGATCAGCAATCGACAGGAAAGAGAAATACTGAAATCATGTGCAGTGTATTTCTAGTTTTCTACAGTGAATCAGGTGTTTCACCAACAAACAAACAAACCAAAGCCTCAGCTTTAGTCTGTCAAATGTAACTGATCTGAAATGTGATTTCAAGGTCCCCTTTTGCTCAAAAATGTTTTTCTTATGTTTATGTTCCCTAAAATGTTTGACCCTGAACTTGAATCTGCACAGTTTATCTCTAGAGGGGAGAGAGGACATGACCTTACAGGACAGAATCCTGCAGATGCGCTGATGTCACTAACAGCTGTTCTGCCAGTTAAATAGCATGAACTTGACTCAAAAGGAAACTTTTTGACTTTGAGCTAAGTCATCGAGCCGTGCCGAGCGTTGCTTTGACCATTAGGAGGGAGACGTTTGTTCATGTGACTTGTCAGCTGCAGTGATCTCAGTTCTGATTGGCAACAGACTGTCCTAACGGGAAAAATAAAGTTGTCTGGACTGTCTAAACTGAAAGTGATGTTCACAGTTCAGAGGAAAGTTTGTACTCAAGAAGCCAAAGTTCTTAAAGGTCAGGACATTTTTGGGATTGAAATTCTTGTGATATTTCATATATTTGCTTGTTAAATATATCCAGATTGCAGCTGTTTTTCGTGAAAACATGTAAAGCCAATGTTCAACCATTTTTCTCATTCAAGTGTAAAATGCTGTAAGTTTTGGTTTGAACTGTCAGCAGCTGGATGGGAAGTAGAGTCTCTCTTGGTGTCTCACCTTAAAATAAAAGCACAAAAGTTTGAAACACGATAAAATCTTTTCTTTAAGGGACATGTCCCCAGTTTTTAAGTCTGTCCTTAAACTCACAAAGCACTGACACAGTGTTTGCCTGCTGTTATCATGAGGAAAGATTTTGTGTGACTTTATTCGTAGAATTTGATTTGAAGGGAAAATCTATTACGTTGTTTCAACATTGCTGAAGTGTTTGAGTCTATGATGGCTGAACATCTGTTTGTTGACAAAACACCAGGTTGTTCTGATACATAAATCTCTGCAGTAAAAAAAAAAAAGAAAAAGAAGTTTATCCTGATACATTTGGATATTTTTCATTAATGTTAATCATATAAAATATGAGACGCACATTAGAGAAGTGACAACTAGTCAATTAAACTATCTAAAATTAATTTTAGACATTTTTTAACTACAAATGACAAAAATTGCTTTTTCCAGTTTCTCAGACATTAACATTTGAAGCCTTTTTCTTCGTTTTCTTCACAATTGATAAATCAAGAAAAATTATAAGAGCTGTCTGACATTACATCAGATGACTGATTGAATAATGGCAGAAAATTAATTGATTAAAAATAATAACTTTGTGC
>JAQFJB010000006.1:20339631-20351482 GCA_029874875.1 Naso minor
GATTTTGATAGTTAAAATGTGTTCTCATAATGGAAACAGAGAATTTACTGACATCTTAACACAAATTGTGTGTGTTTGCTGTGTTTACTGTAGTCCGCTCAAACAGACTGCAGTTATTTGTCAGCATCAAATGTGTGGTATTAATTAGTAAGAGGATCTTACTCTGCTGTCTGAAAGGCACTTGGTTCTGAGGCAGGAAAGGTTGACTGAGGTTTCCCATCATGTTTACCTGAAAGAAATGAGAGAACATTTTAACAAACAGAGTAACAGGTTCATAGACAATGTACAGAAATGCATATACAAATTAAAGTATGGACGAGATACTGACTTAAAGTTTTAAGACTCTAAGCTGGTGTAACAAAAACAAATGATGTTGACCCTTTTTAATTTTGAGTAATGAAACATGTTTTTACTACAAAAATTCTGCCGTTATTTGAGGCAAATGATACAGTGACTGAAAAAATAGTAAATAACGATAAATGTGTCGAAATGTCAGGAATGAATTTGTACTTTCTTTTGCGGATTTGACTGAAGTCCAGTTAACATTTGCTCTACATGTGGGTGAAAGTTTGGCAAGGAATTGATTGACAGGTGCAACACTCACCGGCTGCGGCATGCTGACAGCAGGGGCACCGGGGTTGTAGAAGGGGGTGGGGGCTGGCTGGTTGAAGGGCGGTGCTGGCTGCATGTTGAAGTTTCCTGCCTGTTGTGGGTTTGGCTGAGCCGGGAATGCCATCGGGCCTGCGGGGAACTGAGAGTTCATGGGATCTGGGAAACGCTGGGGCGCCATGTTAAAGTTCTGCTGGGGGGGCATGTGGTTTTCATACATTGGTGGAGCCATTGGTCTCATAGGGGGTTGCAGGTTGTGTTGAGGAGCGAACCCCATGGGGCCCTGCTGGCCAGGGGCAGACTCGTAGAGTGGCGGCCCGCCCTGATGAGGCATGTTGGGTGCATCAAACCTGGGTCCTGGCTGGATTGGCCCATCAAAACGCATTGGACCAGGACCGTCAAACCTCGCTGGGCCCATCTGGTTTGCGGGGCCCTCAAAGCGCATGTGTGGCTGCTGTTGGAAGCCCATCGGTCCAGATCCAGGACCCGGAGCCATGTTGTTAAAGCGCTGCATGGGGCCTTCAAAGTGGCCTGGTCCATCAAACCTTACAGAGGGCTGCTGACCCATGGGACCATCAAACCTCCCACGGCCCTGAGGAAGCGGCGGACCATCAAATCGCCCCATACTGTCTCTCATCGGACCGTGAGGCATTTGAGGGCCATCACATCGTCCTGGTCCATCGAACCTCTCTTGCATATTGTGATGAGGTGGTCCGCCACCATCGAACCTGCCAGGACCCTGCTGGTGAGGCCCGTCAAATCGGCCAGGACCACCATTGTCGTACCAACCTGGAGGGTGCATTCTGGAGGGTCCTAAGTGTCCAGGCCCATCGTGCCGGGAGGGGGGGTGTCCTCCCTCATGAGGAGGTGTGTGTTCTGGGGAGTCGCTGTGCTGTCGTACAGAAGACAGCGGCCCTGCACGGTTCGGGACCTTGAGAATGGATTTTGGAGGAGGAGGAGGATGAGGATGAGACGGGGGCACATCAAGATTGAGGGGCCCGTCGTCAGAGTGCTCACTGTTGGGGCTCTCAAAGCGTGGGATTGGGCTCGCTTCAGCAGACTCTTTCTGGTGTAGAGGCGACAAGCGCTCACGCTCAAACCTGGAAGTTTGGGGTTCCAGAGCGGCCGGGCTAGGACTGTTTCGATGGACCACAGTCCCAGAGGGTGGGGGTCCCTCCGGCCTCCGAGGGTCTGGGTGTCTGGAGTCAGCATGTGGGCCGGACCTCCGCCGAGCATCATAGCCACTCTTCTGCTCCTCACGCTCATCATAACGCTGGCGCTCCATCAGAGGAGAGTTCCACTCTCTCTCACCTGGAAGCAGATACAAACTCATCAAGACATTTTATGACAACCTCATCTGAACATGTAAGATTCGTGACTCAAGATTCTGATTATTTAATTTAAGATAACAGCAATGAGCTTCATCTCACTAAAGTTTACTTAAAACAGAAACTACTGAGCAGAAATCTAAGACCAAACAAAATTTCACTGCCCTAACTAATCACTGACTAGATTCCTGTGATCTCCTAAAATCTACTGTGATAAACTGAATCTGACTTTACTGTTGCTGCTGTGATGAACTCAGGATCAACGTGAAAACTTAGCCCCTAATTAAATGTGTAAACTGTGATCTCTTTAGAAGAGTCTCTAACCCTGCTGAAGTATCACTGATCGAGACCCTGACACTCCGCAGCTCCAGAACCTGACCTCTGACCTCTCTGTGGATAAAGATGACAGATAAAAGATAATATTTGGCTTCAAAGATCAGTTTGAGCTGATTATTACATCATGATGGGTACATTCAGGGCAGAAGACTTACTGGACTCTCTGGGGTCAGCTCTCCTCCTGAAGCGAAGGCCTGGTAGAGATTTCAGAGTGGGGAACGCTTTGCCATGGTTGTACTCCTCGATCATTGGGCCAGACGTAGGCCGAGGTTCCTCCTGTTCCTTACTCCGCCTTTCACCTGTAAGTGTAATTAACGGACAGAAATCAGTGACACATCACATTACTTGACACAACAGACTTCGTGAAGCTCAAGGTCAAGGTCACTGATGTCACGGCTCTTCCAAATGTCTGACTGTTTAAAGGAGCTACTGATAGTTGCATTACAAGTGAAACGGGGCTTCAGCTCACCTTGCCTGTCTCGTGGTGCCCTGTTGTATTCATGTGATGATGGGTGTCCAGCGGTCCGGCCGCCCCCCATCTTCTCAGCCTGCGCCACTTCCTCTGCCTCTTCCGCACTCCCATCAGCCTCCCACTCCTCTCCAACAGCTCGGTGGGTGACCTGGGTCTTTCTCAGCTTCGACTTGTGCTCGTAGTAGGACAGCTCTGCAGCGTCCATGCTGTCATGGGGGCGGGGCTGAGCTGAGGGTGGTGTGGCCAGCAACGGCTGTTTCTTGGAGAAGTTGCCTGAGCCGTCCAAGCCTTCTGAGTGCTGTTGCTTCTCCTCCTGATACTGGAAAAAATGGTTGATCTGGTGGGCTATGTCCAGAAAGTCCTCCTGGGAAATCTCCCCACTCTCCAGACGTTTACTGGCCTACAGGGACACATTAAGAAGACAGCATTTAGATGAATACAAGGAGGAAAGACCATTTCAAACAACTGTTTACTTAAAAGAATTTATTTTTTCACCAAAAATTTTAGGCAATTCCCACGTCTTTAGAATGGTAGAGCAGGTTTTCACTTTCTTCAAAACTTAAAGCTCAGTTTAATATGTGTACGTATGAGCAGGACTTGCTTGAAATGAAAAATATTTTCATTATCTATGGCATACATTGTGACAATACAGCAGCTGCAGTGGCCAGATGAATTCACATTCATTGGTAAGATTTTCTTTTCAGTTTCTCTTCAAAAAAGAAAAAAATATATAATTAAGGTGATGATTTTGTCAACATTAAAGATTAAATGGCACCACCCAATCCTAAAAAATATTTGTCTATTTATAAAAAGCGATCCTTTAAAACCTTTTTCTTTTTTTCCCCCCAGTGTCCATTGAACTTCCAAATCTGTATGAGCTGTGTTTTGACATACCCTCCTGAGTAGGTCCTTCTTGGAGGCAGAGTTCAGGACTTCAGGTATCTGCAGGTTGGCATCCACGCTGAGGCGATGCTTTGGGGTTCGGGGGGTGGTGGGGCGAGCTGGGGCACCGTACTGTTTGTGTCTTGGAGGTCCAGGCTTCACATGAGAGTCCTCCGACAGCTTCAGACTAAAGTAGATAAACAAATTTTGTTTTTATTTTGACTGTTTCATTGAGACAACCCAAACTTTTTTGACTGCTCCACTGGTGAAAAACACTTTGACCATTGACGCTGTTTTGGCCTTACAGTTTCTGTGAAGTTTGCTGGAGGCGATGAAGTAATGTAACACGGATTTTGAAAAGTAACTAATAAATACAATTCTGCAAGTCTCTATTGGAATTTTAGCGTCCACCACTTCAACTGCGTAAAAAAATAAAAAAATCATATGCATCATGTGACCACAGTCTATATTAAATGATGCTGTGATTTTTTTTTTAACTACTACAATTAGTAACTATATCTTACAATTAAAACAGGAAAATTAAAATGGTGGCAATAATAGATCAACAGAATTTCACAATCCTTTCTGTCAAAACACAGACAACAAGGGCCCTTCTTAACATTTGTTTAACATTAGCGATGCTAGTTAACACATCAGGAAGACAGGATGAAATATTATATGATCAGTGGAGCTTAATAAAGAAATAATATAAATGTGCGTTGACTCAATGGACTCACTGCTTGTTCTCCTCCCAGCCGCTCCTCCAGCGGTAAGGAGTGTTGCTCTCCTTGCTGCCTCCGTCGTGACTTCGTGGAGAATGAGAGTCTCTGGATTCAGAGTGCCGGTCCTCCACTGGTCTCTTTGACCTCCTGCTTTCCGACTGGTTCTTTTTGGGAGTGAGTCTGTCCTCCCGGCTGAGCTTGCCATGGTCTGGCTCATCTGTGCGGACCCTCCTGGGCTTGCTGGGTTTATGAGAGGGTGACGGGGACAAGGAGCTGCTCCTGGCTCTGCTTTTAGGAGACCGCCTGTCCTTCCTCTTTGGGGAAGAAGCTGGGGAGCGGGACCTAGACCGCGAGCGAGTGCGTTTTCTATTATGTGTTCGGGCATTGCCTCCCGTCTTAAACTCAGCCTTGTCTGTGGACTCCTCACGGTCGTGTTTGGTAACCAAGCCGTTCACCAGTTTACCTTTAGTGGATCGCTGGGGGTCTACACCCCGTGCGGCCTCCTCTCTCTCCTTCTTGTCACTGCATCTTTTCTTCTCCTTGAGTTCATCATCTTTGGCCTCTCCAGTCTTGTCCTGCGTCCGCTTCCTTAGCCTAGGATCTTTCTTTGTACCGTCAGCTGACTTTTGAATCTCAGCCTCCACCTGTTTATTTTTACTCTGGACACTTTTGGCCTTCGGAGACGGGGACTTGGACTTGGGCTTCTCCTCTAGCACTTCTTTCCTCTGGGTCCTTGCCTTGTCTGGCCGAGGGGATTTCTCAGGTGTCAGAGCGGGACTTCCCGCTGTGGCTATGTCTGTTTTCTTCCCAGTATGCTGTTCCTTAGGCTGGGAGGTAGCTGGGGGGCCTGTGCGGTTAAGGCGGGGGTCTCTGGTGGGTGGCTTAGATTCTGTCTGAGTCTGAGGAGGGATCCATGGTCGGACCACAGGAACAGTTTGGCTGGGGGGCTTTGGTGCAGTGCTCAGAGCAGTGCTCAGTGTGGCTGGAGTGGAGACTGAGGTGGTGGTCGGTACCACAAATGCACCAGCCTGGAGACACATTAAACAACTGTTGGAGCTTTTGTTTCAGTGATGTGAGACAAATTTATACCTGTTCTTCTGCAGCTACATATGAGGACAAGTTCAGAAACTTTAAAAACAACAGATTCAAAAGAAAAACACTTTTTGTTTTCACTTATTAATTCTCTTTGGACCTCTTTGCCTACTTTCTACTTCACCAGTTACACACATGAACCCATATGTAGTATTTACACAGTGGCAGACTGACGTAATTACTGAAGTTTGGCTGAGCTTCAGATTAATGTGATAGAGCAAAGGAGAGTCACAGCACTTAATTTAACTAACTGCAAGTTGTAGTGGTTACAAGAATCTAAAGCCCAGAATCAGCTGACACTTAACTTCAAATCAAAACCGTTCTTGTTTATTCTTCACATACTAGGATAAGACATGAATAAACTGATAATTTAAATCAAAAAACAGGTTTGAAGTCAGAATCAACTGCATCTTAACTACACTCAACCTACCAGCTGAGCCTTTGTCTGCTCCAGTTCTAGCTCGATCTTTTTCTGCTGAAGCTCCAGAAGCTGCTTCTGTTTGGCCAACAGCTGCTGCCGAATGAGCTGCTCTTGGGTCAGGCTGTACTGGCTGACTGCAGGGACTGGTTGAGGAGTTGGTGGTGCTGCCACTGATGCCACCGGTGGCGTTGAAGGTGGGGCAGAGACAGGCTGTGGAGATGGCGCCTCCTCAGACTGGAAAATGGAGACACGTTGGGATTAGAGTCAGAGTAGTGTTGGACAGTATGACAGCAGATACCGACATACTGTCATAAGCATCTACCTGTAGAGATTTGGCAATACTGTTTATACTAGGGAGGGGAAAAAAGTCTCTGCTGGAGGCACTCTGAGTCACCACTCACTACAGTTAGAGGGCGAAGCTTCACTACCTGTTCACCTCCTGTGCATCGTGCAACATGGAGACAGTGGTAAGCATGGAGGAGGAGCGTGAAATTCTAAGCACTGAGCAGGCAGAGCTGGAGATGAGGACCCAAGATGAGGAAAAACTTGTTCCTAAAAATGGCACTTCTGTTGTGTGGAATTTCTTTGGATTTAAAAAATTTGATTCAGAACAGAAAACCATACTCTGCAAACTGCGCCGCTTGACGGTCATTGCCGGAGGTGGAAACATGAGTACCTACTCACTCTGTACTACTCGAGGTATGTAATGCCTAGCCACAAGTACTTTAGCGAGGCCGAGTTGCCACGCTTATATCAAGAATGCTGGGGCAAAACTGAAAAGGAGCTTTGTACTGTTCTTTATTTTAGGCAACAACAGACATGGGGTCAAGCCGCACCACACAGCCGTACATGAGCCAAACGAGCCATTTCATCAAAGACTGGACACTGTGCAGTAGGGGCCTACAGATCTCACACTTCCTGGAAGAGCACACAGGGGAAATGATAGCCCAGAACCTAAGGGAGGCGCTAGAGTCACTACAGAAGGACCATTAAATCTGTGTAACCACAGATAACGCTACAAACAACATCAAAGCACTGGAGCTGAATGACTGGACAAGTTTACAGTGTTTTGGCCACCGTCTTCATTTAGCTATCAGTGAGTGTCTGATAATAATGTAAAATACATTTCACTACTGCTACTGCTACTACTATTACCTCCCTCCTACTCCTACTATTATTGCCATGCAAATAATAATAATGGTGGTCGTGGACAGTAAAGTGCAACCCACACATTAATGCAGCAGTAATATTGATCTAAAAACATCCTATACATAATAGTAAAGCACAGAGGGAACTTTTTACTGCACAAAGAGTATTTTTACTTATACTTAAAGTACATTTTGATGATAATACTTACATACTTTCACTGCCTTGAATGCAGGACTTTTACTTGCATTAGGATATATTCACAGTGAGGTATTAATACTTTTACTGAAGCAAAGAATCTTAACACTAGTTTGCCCATCACCACTGAAAAACAGTGATGATAATTAATTATTATTGTAATTTATATACATAATTGCAAAATGATGAATTCCTGCCTCTTGTCCTTTGTAAAATGTAATAAATGTCAGCAACTGTCAACAAATTTACTATATAGATCTCTCTCCCCTGTCTATGTAAACAGAGAGAAGTGAGAAAGTGCCACACCTGGAATGTGCAGTTGGGGTCTGCCAAAAAATCATGAGTACCTTCAGCAATTCTTGGAAATGAAAGCGTGAACTGGCCACTGCACAGGCAGAGCTGGGCTTGCCTGCTCACCAGAGACCCAAACCAGATGGGGCTCTCGACAACATACGATCAAAAGGGTCCTTGAGCAGGAGAAAGCTCTAACACAAGTCCTTCGAGCTAACAGGAAGCTGACCCTTGCTTTAACACCACCTACATAAAGGCAGGGAGGGTGCTGCTGCTGCAGAGATGGAAAGCCTGCTGACTGAACAGGGAAGTCTGCATTCCACCAGCTGAAGCTGCCACAGATAAGTCAGGGATTCTTTCTAAGATGAAGAGGAGTTCAAGCAGCTTCTTCAAGACTGCCTCATGTCAAGACCAAGCTGTTCCTCAGTTAGCAAAAGTCAATTGAACTGGGGCTTAACAGCTAGCTACAAACAGTGGAAGCTGATGGGGAGACCAACCCCCTGGAACGGTGGAGGCAGCATGAAGCCAATTTTCCATGAGTGGCGAGGCTGGCAAAAGAAGTATTTGTGCATTCAAGCGACGAGTGCCCCATCAGAGCGGGCTTTTAGCACAAGTGGTAACATGATCAGCACTGAAACCAGAGAGAGTCGATCAGCTGGTGTTCCTTACACATAATCTGTAGTTGTTGGATATACATGATTGCCAGACATTTGCACACTATAGTTTATTTTGACAATGTTTATTTTCTTTAAAACATTTGAGAGATGCTGTGATTTTATACTGCACTGACTTACTGAAGCTATACTAGAGTTATGCACCTGTTAACTTAAAAATATGTAAAACTTTTTTTTGAGTTTAAGCTGGAGTTCAATGTTTACCAGACACTTGCACACTCACTGTAGTTTATTTTGACAGTGTATATTTACTTTCAAATAACAGTGTGCTGCTGTAATTTTATATTGCTTTGACTGACTAAAGCCAGGCTGGTGTTGTGCACCCGTAACCTTGAAAACATTTTTCTTACTTGTGTTGAAGCTAGAGCTAAACAATCAGTTTGATGTCAGAACACAACAGTGAAATCCTTTAAAGAAAGTTGTGCTTTCAAAAACTTCCTATTTACTTTCATTCAGTTTAGGGAGATACTGAATGTTTTACTTTGTTCTTCAAGACTACAGGTGCCTAAAATAAGTACATACATAAAAAACATTTAAGGACACAAAAGAATGTATTTGGTTTTCTGACAATTCACAACAGAGTTATCGTTATCATGGCAGTTTTTTTCAACACAAACTCAGCCTTGCAGTGGACAAGGTGACACATAAAAAACTAATTTCCTTTTTTTAAAATTGTTTATTTTAACAACATTTTAAAGCTTTAGGTTCTGGAGTAGAATTGGACAAAATAAGTCACATGCTTTGCTGTGACAGCCAACACTATACAGAACATTTCAAGCTTTGACCCATCCTGCTCTACCTTCTTCAGCATGCCTTCTGTTACTAAGCAAGTCAAACTCCCAAGATTAAACAGCACTGTTGTTAAGATAGTAGGTGTCCCAGGCTCAGCCTCTGGAAGCCCACACATTGCAAATACAGCACCACAGGACATTACACAAGCCCTCGATTCCCACTGAACTATCCTCTGGGTGCAGGTACACGCCTCGCACTACAGATGGTCTCACTTTAGCAAACTGGTGACTCCCCAGTGAACGGGCAGCCTTGTTTTAGTGTTATGCCTGCTGTTGTGTTGGGCTTCATATGTGTTGTTCAGTCACTGTTGGATGACTTCGGAAATGTTCACTTTCCCTGTGATGTACAAAAGTTTCCTCAAGAGGACAACTGAGTCAAACTCAACTGCCCAGGGCTACAGCAATGCATGTATGCTTTCTAAATTAAAATGTTTTTGCACATATCCCTGCATATTCATGAATAACTGAATGCTTTAAAAGGCACTAATCCCCTTGCAGTTTCATATTTTTTCTTATATCTAAATAAGGGAAAAATCTGCGTGGTGGGTTTGAACAGATTACACAGGACAAGCTGATAACGCTGCGAAAGATACTTAAACACTCTGAAAGTAACCAGCAAATCTACGGAGGTCTTAAGGTACTACAAAAAGCAGAAGCACAACCCTGATCTGATGTGTTGTTTGCAGCACATACACACCTGTTTCAAAAACTTTGGGTTGACATGAATGCTGGCGTTGACAGTTGGTGGCAGTGGCTTGATGGGCCAGGCTGGGTCCACAGAGTTGACCCGGACGTCCAGTGCGTACAGTTTCTTCAAAGGAAACACATCGTCCCACGTCGAACGTAACTTGAACAGACTCTTTCTAGTGTTCTCATCCACCTATAAACAGAGGACATGGCTTGGTCTACAACTACCAACAAGAACCTAAAACACATTTCACCATCAACCCAGAAAGTCCAATGCTGCACTATTACAACTGTTAGCACCATGTCAATTACAGCTAATTACATAAAAATACACTTCAGAATAAAATTTGATACTTTCTTGACAAGTAAACAGAATCTAAAAATTTTACCAGTAATATGTATAAGAAGGACTATGTTATAGTATTAAGTACATAGGAGCAGAGTGCAAGAGATCACACATAAAAAGCAAGCAACACAACAAACAGGAGGGAAGTGAAGGGGCCACTAAAGATTGTGTGCTTAAGTTTTGAACAATGCTCAACGACAGCAAAGACAACTGTACCTTTTCAAAGACACATATAAATGTAGCGATTAGGTTTTTAGCAAACACTGCAAGGTATTCTCCTCCAACATTCTTCACTATGGAATCCACTAAGTACAAAACTGGAAGCTTCTCGGTAGATGGGGCCTGGAGCAATAGAGAACTCAACAAGTTTAGAAAACAACAAGGGTTAAAACCAACATTTCAGAACAAATGCAACTTGACAGGACTAACAGGGCTGACTGCCCTCCCTTGCCACCCACTGTGTGAAAACTTTAAAAATAAGTGTGGAAAATCCCAAAAAAGTATGTGCCAGGTGAGGAAAAAACACTCAAGGGCTTGACACATTTAGATGAAAATGGAAAACAAAACAGTCCAAAGATTTTTCTTCATTCTTGAACCAAAGTGTATTGTTGAGGGAAAAATACTCCAACAAACTCCTTTGCCATCGCATCGACAGTTTGACCACAACTGTGAGCAATCAAAAACAAGAATATGTAGAAAAAACTTTATTGTCATCAGTCAGTTCAGTGTCTGGAAAGATGCATCTCAGGAACATAGTGATCATTTCCCAGAGCCAGGAGAGAAAAAACATGTCCACAAAGACAGGAAAAAAACAGAACAGTCCACTTCAGTCCCAGGGAACCTTTTTAACCTCCAAAGAGGGTTTTTTCCTTTAACCACTCTTTGTACTTTACCCAGATGAAAAATCCACAAGTTTTACTCTTTGACTCCACACCCAGTGAGTTTTATTCACACACTTTTTTCAAAAGTGTTACCCCTTAAAATGTTTTTCTCCCTTCAGTTGTTCAAAACATTGCTAACCCATTGAAAAATAGAACAAGTTATCTGTAAGCACTGAGTTAAAGAGGCTGCAAATAGCGATTAAACCCTGTACACTTAAGCAAATGTCTACTGTAACTAAAATATGCAGTGTTAGCTGAGTAAATACTGTTTGTACAACCAGGCCTAACAAGCCAAGTCAAACTCAGCTGTGTAAATGTAAACGACTCATACCAATAAATTACACTGGGAAATAAAAAATGACAAAAAGCACATTTCACATTTTTTATTATAACATTTAACCATTCAATGACATTTCAGTTATTCAAAATTCACTAGTAAATTAATGCAAAGAAACTTTTTTCTAATTTGATCAGGCTTTAAGTGACCAAAGCTTTGCTTAGCCGGGCGTCAAAGTGCAAATACTGACCATACTGACAACTGGGGCAGACTGCTGACTGAAATGCATTTCTATAGACGAGGGCTACAAAGAGGTCACGTCTCCAGTAAATATCAACAGCTAGTCGATCATATTAATCAACAAAAAGTTTGACTGAAAATCATTTAAAAACACTGATGTGGTATGGGCCCCAGTCAGTTGATAAACTGTCAGTCAGTTGATAAACTGACTGCAGAAATACAGTGACGATGCCCCAAATATCTGCAGTGGCTGTGAATAATCTGGGCTGCAAATGTCAAGTCAAAATCCACCATAACTGAAGCAGCGAATTCTAATTTTAAAAAATGTTTGTCTCACTGTACTGCACTATTGACACACTGAGTTTGTCCATTTGGTCAGGCTATTTTTATAACCAATGACGAATCAGCAGCTATCACATGATTCTTTCAAGAGACTCCAATAGTTAAAGTGTCATTGT